>JAVFBW010145020.1:0-12635 GCA_034783835.1 Mopalia ciliata | reverse complement strand
ACAGTAAAAGTGGAGTTGAGATCTGATTTTAATTAGATTGGATATATGTATTCCCGAGAATTCAAGCCTTCCAAAAATATATACATATACATGTTTATGGTACAGATTTATATTATTCTGCATAAGATACTAAATACAACGGGTGTTCTGAAAATCGACCAGTGGGTCCAGCAAGACCTTAATACAACGGGTGTTCTAAATATCGACCAAGGATCAATTGTGGTCGGTACATGTGCCGTCAAACATATCATCGGTGAAGTACAATTGTCGCCGAAACCGGTATCGTTAAACAGATCGTCGCTGAAGTACAATTGTCGCCGAAACAGGTGCCGTTAAACATATCGTCGCTGAATTACAACTGGCGTCGGTAAATATGCCGTTATATAAACGAAACGTGGATGAAGTATAATTGTCGTCGGTACATGTGCTGTTAAACAGATCGTCGCTGAAGTATAATTATCGCCGGTATACAGGTGCCGTTAAACAGATCGTCGCTAAATTATAACTGTCGTAGGCAAAAGTGGCCGTTAAACGAAACGTCGCTTAAACAGAATTGTTGTCCCAACAGGTGCCCTATGCAGATCGTCGCCGAAGCATTATTGTCGTCTGTTAATGTGCTGTTAAACAGATTGTCGCTGTAGTATAATTATCGCCGGGTCAGGTGCCGTTAAACAGATCATCGGTTTAGCATAATTTTTGTCGGTAAATATGTCGTTAAACGAAACGCCGATGAAGTATAATTGTCGTCGGTACAGGTGCCGTTAAACACGTTGTCGCTGAAGAATAATTGCCATCAGTAAATGTGCCGTTACACAGATCGTCTCTGAAGTATAATTGTCTCCGAAATGCAAGTGCCGTTAAACAGATCGTCACTGAACTATAACTGTCGTCGGTATAAAGTGGCCATAAAACAGATCGTCACTAAAGTATAATTGTTGCTGGTATACAGGTGCCGTTAAACACGTCGTAACTGAAGTATAATTGTGGCCGGTATACAGGTGCCGTTAAACAGAACTTCGCCGAAGTATAATTGTTGCCGGTATACAGGTGCCGTTAAACATATCGTGGCTGGATTATAATTGTCACCGGTATACAGGTGTTGTTAAACAGGTCGATTCTCAAGTATAGTTGCCGTTGTCGATGTTGTCATCAACGTGATCGTAGCCTGAGTATCATTTTCTTTTGAGCCTTTGTCGCCATCTTAATTCAGAGTAACTGATTTTGTGGGGGTTTTCGTCCGGCAATTTTTGTTTTTCTCGGAAGTAAAAATATATATTATTCTAATAAATGTCACATGATACATTCCTCAATGCGTGTAATCTCCATCGTTATCCTCAGGTTTTATATACTTTCAATCTTTGGCATTTAATCATTGAACAAGGATTCATTACCTTAAAGGCGAACACTTCCACTAAACTTGTCCCATTAAAAAATATTAAAAGGAAGTTTCTGATTGATATTTATTAGAATACATATAATTAGTATCCCAAAAGTTCACTCAAAGATCGGACACAAATCCCTCTTCCCAACCGTGTCTATCCTCTATAAACAAAGACAACACAATAAAATAAATAAGTGAAGAAATACGATTAGTTCTGATGTATTTATTGGGTCATTTAAATGGTTGGGCTCAATAATTTAATGGTTTATTACATATATTGCAATTTCCATTTGATATTTAGCTGGGTCTGAAGAGGGGCCAAGTGGACAGAGCCAAGATTTGTTGGAATCGAATCCAAAACCAAAGTCCGGTTTACAGCGACTCGCTCCATGGAAGCTGGCGTTGATTGGGACCGCTATATCTGTTGTGGTTATTGGAGGTGGTGTGGGCGCTGGTGTGGGTTGTAAGTATTCACAATTTTAACCAGCTGGAAGCTAACAAATAAGCGTCATTTTTATAACGATAGCCACACAATTTTGTTCCTATATGACTTCAAATAGAAATTCACATACAAATCCTGTATCATTTGATCTAATGTAAACTTCAGTTGTAAGGAAAAGCATATTTTACTGTGGCAAATTGTTATAGAACTACGTTAACCAATCGGCCCGAATCAATATTTTTGTATGTTCTTTGTTAATTACTTTCTTCGCGGAGACCTTCAATATTCACACCTATACCGAAATCAAAATTTGTTTGTACGCTGAAATTCGCGAAATATATTGTGTGAGTGATTAGGTAAGGCGGAGTTAGTATTTATTTGTTTTGACATAGGTGTTCGGAGAGACGTAATGAAACCAGTCTTCTAGAATAACCTGACATTATGTTTGCGATGACATTCACACACCCAATCCACTAATTGACACTTTTTAGAATTAACTAATTCCTCAGCACACGGTATAAGAAATTAGTGTTTGTTCGATAGGTGATTAACGTCGTATTCAAGACTATATTTCACTTCAACAACTTTGATTTGCCGGTTTTAGGTGATATCTGATTAAGCTATATCGGATAGGATTCTCTATGGACAGAGCCACTTTATGGCCTAAACTTCTAAATTTCTAACAGGTGGCAATTAATTGTTTTTAAATTGGGTTATTGTTTTTCCTTTTGTTATAAATTAAGTAAAATATTGACAACGTGTCCTTTTTAAAGATTTAAATATATGATTAATTGTACAGTATCAGGTGGCGATGACGGAGGCACCGGTGGTCAGAGTGGACTAACGGCCAATAACGAGACTGTTACAGACAGTAGTGGCAACATTACATCGGTGAATACAGTCAGTAGTGGTAACATTACGTCGGCGAACGACACTACCACAATGTCTTTTGGTGATGGCAATACTACCGATGGTATGTCCAGTACCACTACATCAGTATCAACAACGGGCGGTGTTACTACAACAGATCTTTCCAACAGTAACCTCACAGAGTTCTCTACAAATGCTACTGTCAAGCCAACAACTGGTTCGGCAAGCAAGACCACTACTACTTTGGCACCCACGGTTACCGATAAAATAAATAACAATTCTAGTCTCGAATTGACGTCAATGTTTAAACAAACAACAGGGGAAACAGCCACGACGGATCCTCCCAGTGTGGAACCGTCCACTGTGATAACCACTATCACCACATCCACCACCACCAAGACAACAACGCCATTAGTAGCAACTCCACCTGCAACTGGAGGTTCAAGTAAGACCTAAAGATGTGCTTCTCTTTAAATATGTAAAGATGTATTATTAATACGGTTAATTTTAAAAGTTTTCGCCAAAAACATTAACTAGTTTATATATATAATATAGCAATATGATCAACATTGAAAAGTCTTGGATTTTAACCAAAAATATTAACCACAGTGTATGTATGTAATAGGATCTGTACATTAAAAAGTGTCATATTCCTTGTCGATATTGTAGGACATCAAAGAACCGTCTGTCTTGTAAGTTTCCTACTTGTGAGTCTGATTCGAAAATATGTTTTTATCAATGTTATGAATTCAAGTAAAACAATTAAACATTCTTCCTTACCCTCTCGTGAATGGCTTCAGTTGAATGTATTTCCAAACTTGAATATGTCTGACCCGGATTTCTTACCTGTGAGTCTGATTCGAAAAGATGAAATGTTATCAATTGAAGAATAAAATTCCTTTTAACATTCGTTACATCACGGCTCGTAAATGGATTCAGTTATTTGTATTTTCAAACCTGATTATTTCTCACCCTGATAGACACACTTTCAATTTCATTTCAGGGTTAGACCGAACGACAGTTTTTATGTTTTATCGGTCGGCCCCTGGAGAGACATTGTTTTTAAGGGGAGGACTGCCCGCTTCTCCTTCACGAGGTAAGTTCTTCATTATGCAATTCTTGTCATTTACACGTTCACATGGGAACAAAGTGTATGGTGTGTAAATATAAAATATTGATAAATGCTGTTGCGGAGGATTCCTAAAAACCAGTCTTATAAATATTAGCAATTTATTGCAAACAAAACATTTACTAACAACTGACGAAAACTCGTTAATATCTACTGGTCATGTTTCCAGACATTTTATATTTAATTCAGAGTCAGGGTTACCGAACCTCATTATATACTGATACACATTTGCTTCCAAATAAAGGCTGTTTAGTTTCTCTGTACTAGAATCACCGAGTTGGTATTTGGGCGGTTAGGGATAGCATTGGACACCTGCGTTCACATTCTGATAATACTTCCAGCAGGTTAATCAATGCGATATGTTACAGACAGTTGCACCTAACTCGGAGACTTGTGTGCTCGTAAGTACTACCAGTTGAGGCTAACTGTATATAATATAGAAGAAGATCGGTTCCTGAAAATCGACAAATTACAATATTAAAGCAAATTAAAACCCACTGTGATCGCTCAGCTCCTTCCTAAAAGTACCCAAAGTTGGTGATTGCTCAGCTCCTTCCTAAAGGTACCCATAGTTTGTGATCGCTCCGCTTCTACCTAACGTTACCCAAGATTTTTGATCGCTCAGCTTCTACCTAACGTTACCCAAGATTTGTGATCGCTCAGCTCCTACCTAACGTTACCCAAAGTTTGCGATCGCTCAGGTCCTACCTACGATTACCCAACTTTACGTTCGCTCAGCTCCTACCTAAAGTTGTCCAAAGTTTGTCATCGCTCAGCTCGGACCTAAAAGTCCCCATAGTATGTGCTCTCTCAGCTCCTACTTAACGTCACCCAACGTTTGTGATCGCTCAGCTCCTATCTAACGTTACCTAAAGTTTGCGATCGCTCAGGTCCTACCTACGATTACCCAAAGTTTACGATCGCTCAGCTCCTACCTAAAGTTGTCCAAAGTTTGTGATCGCTCAGCTCGGACCTAAAAGTCCCCATAGTATGTGCTCACTCAGCTCCTACTTAACGTCACCCAAAGTTTGTGATCGCTCAGCTCAGACCTAAAAGTCCCCATAGTTTGTGATCACTCAGCTTCCTGCTTAACAGTACCCAACGTTTGCGATCGCTCAGCTCGTACCTAACGTTACGTAAAGTTTGTGATCGCTCAGCTCAGACCTAAAAGTCCCCATAGTTTGTGATCGCTCAGCTCCTACTTAACGTTACCCAACGTTTGTGATCGCTCAGCTCCTACCTAAAAGTACCCAAAGCTTGGGATCGCTCAGCCTACCTAAAGTTACCCAAGGTCATTTTTATAATGTTCAAATCTTAGCCACGCAAGCACAACAACAAATATTCGGGTACATGCCCGACGATTTTTGTCGACCAAAAGCCGCATCTTCCAAATACGGAGAGTCAAATGTCTGTTTTAGTTTGGTCGATTTTCAGGAACTTGATAACCTCAACTGGTAGGGCCAGCAGTGGCTTGCATAACCTCAAATGGTAGGTCCAGCAGTGGCTTGCCTACTCTGCTGTGAATATTCTATAAACCCCGACGTCTTGTCAATGACTATTATATATATTGAATACAAATATGCTCAAGTTAGCGACTTAAATTTGACTATTTGTAATTACAATTTGACATTCACTTTTTGTCTGTCATAGAATTTAGACATATGCAGGAGTCAAATAGCTTTCAGTTGGACCAAAATGGACGGCAGCTAGAGATTGCCGCATGTATACAACCGAATCCGACGTCACGGCTTGGTCAGTGTAAAAAAGTGATAAGAATAAAGCAATATAATCAATATTCATATCCCGTCACCTATTTTATTGTTATATGGTAATCCTATAAATCCCTAATTAATTTTCACTACAGTATGTGGCGGCCCTCTTGCGACTGATCCATGTGCTGTTCCAATAGGGTATTACGGAATACCATCAGCAACTCACTTTGACGATTACAAGGACTGGAGTTCAGGTGATAACTACATTGATTGGGGTGGGGCGGAGTCCGGTCAGGGGACCAGAACCAGTGACTCCAAGCCTGCAGAAGGTACACCCACTGTTTGGACAACGAACGCTGGTGACGGAGACAGTAGAGTGGCTCTCAACAAGTAAAGTTTACAAGTTTTATAGTAATCCTTATGGCAAAGTTCATTTATTTACTCCTTAAAGCAAACAAAATACAAAACTTTTTTTATTCATGGGATGACATTTCTGAAGGGTTCTAGGAGAATTCTTCGAATATTTAAGTTTTCTCGATTTTTTCGTTTTGTGATTCTAAGTGAAGCCTTGGGTCCTTAAACTTCTCCTGGGTTCTGATCAGACAGAAACATTCTTGGACCCTCTAACTCTTTCTGGGTTCTTGTCACACAGAAGTATTCTTGCACCATCTAACTTATTTGGACACTTGGACACTTAAACTTTCTGTTTGTTTCCAGTCCTACAGAGTAACCCTATGACCAGCTAACTCCTTCTGTTTTTTAGTAATACAAAGAGTAGGCCTACTTGGATACTTAAACTTCCTGTTTGTTTCCAGTCCTACAGAGTAACCCTTTGACCAGTTAACTCCTCCTGTTTTCTAGTAATACAAAGAGTACTTGGATACTAAAACTTCCTGTTTGTTTTCAGTCCTACAGAGTTACCCCTTGACCAGCTAACTCCTCCTGTTTTCTAGTAATACACATAATCATTGGACACTTAAACTGCCTGTTTGCTTACAGTTGCAAAGTTTAGCAAAGCTACCCACAAATTTCAATTTGTCCATTTTTCTTATTTTCATTCATGGAAGACAAAAAATGCTTAAATCTCTATTTAATCGGTTAAAAGTTCATGTGTAGTAGCACTAAATTGTTCAAAAAACGTATAAACATTTTAGCATGGTATGGGTATCATAAACCTATCGTCTCTAAACTAATACCTACGCTACATATAAGAAAACAACTCTATCCAATAAAAGTACAGATGTTTACATCCCAAATGATGATCATATACTGGGTAATATGGATAAAATATTGTTTAGAGAACGAGAACTAAAACGTCTAATCTCAAGTCCAATATATATTGATCATGTATCATATAACACTGTAAATATTTCTTATTTTCTAAAAGCTAAGGATCCGATGTAAAAGCCGAATAGCATAACAGTTCAAATTTCCTGGTTGAAAAGGCTCAATATATACGGAAAATTATCAGATACCTAACACAGAGAATATATGAACACTATTCTTATGATATAGGTGAAATTTACAAACATATGTAAAGTTCTGGAAACTTTCATTATTTATATTTTATTAATGTTACCTACATCCACTGACAATTAATGTCCCACAAATGCTACCATGCACTTCATCCCCTCTCAATCAGACTATATAAAAGAATAAATGAATTTGCGTTCGCGTACAGAGCAAGTCATATATTTCAAGCATATAAATCATATCAGCTACCCCTAAAATGGCGTCACCATGGTCACGTTAACTTTTGTGTGAAGCTGGGCTGTTGGCATGCAGGGCACGAATCCGCTGTAGGTGGTAAAATAAACTGGGAAAGGCCACATGTTGTGTTTTAAGAGAGCAATCTTCTTTTCAAAAGGCCTGGAACTTAGATGATCTCCTGACGTTGCTATAAATCCTTTAAAGTCTTTGATCCATGTCAGTGTTTCTATGTGTTAATACTTTGTTTTGTCTGGTCATTCATAAATTTGACACCCTGAACAACATTCTACTGAGAATGGCCGAGTTGTGCTTTTCAAGAATGTCATAACTGCCTGGTCCAGTCAAAGGGCCTATTTGGAGAAAAATAATTCCCATTTAATTGCTCGAATTCTTTACTGTAAGGTTCTTTGTGGAACGTTTATATTTTTTACGCTATATGGAATCCTTTTCTAAGTGTAGAAGAATTTTTGGCACCAAATCGATTCGGTCGCTTTTTCTTTATCTATCAAAAGTAAATAGCACGAGATTAACAGTTCCAATTGTATTAGCTGTACCAACAATGGATGCTTTAAGTTGTCAAACAAGTCGGAATAAATATGTTTTGGGGGAATTACTTTTCAGTTATGGAGAACATTATTGGATGGTAGATTTACTTCAGGATTGTTCCAAGACTGACGGAGGATGGTTTGATCTGAAGGGTTTTGTTGCCAGGAACTCTGGTTCGGGCACATGGGAAGGGACAATAACACAGACGTCAGCATGTGATGGAACAGCCGGGGGAACCACACCACATACTGGCGGGAATCATGTTGTGTACTGTGGAAGAGTCAATGTATTTACATTTAACGAGAATTCATGTAGAATCGATAACTATCCAATCAGATTTTAAAAATATTGTTTTTGTACAATTATGACCAAGGCCTTTTAAATTTTTTTTTTTTTATAGAAATCGGCCAGAGTATTGTGTGGACAAAGGAGCAAAAATATATTCACATAATGTAACCTTTGGTGTGACTTTTGCTGTGTAAATTTTAATTCCAAAATTCCAAGACAGTGTTATGTGTCTTATCCAAACACTAACATTCAATAAGTTTCCACAATATGTATACTGTCATAGGCAAGTCATTGTAGATATAAATTATCATTATTTACATTCTTTTCTATCCACTCTTTAGTATATGCTTTACGGGTAAAAGTAAACTGGTACATACGAATTATCTATCATATAATGTACGATCATGGAGAGTTTTGCGATAAGTTGTTGTGTTCTGTTACCAGCTTTGTTGATCAGAAAAAGCGGGATAAATCGTGTCCAATGTGTTTGTTGTATGCCGCGTGCTCATTTGTTGGCTACACGCCTATTTTGTGTCCACCTCGTGCGTGTACTAGGGACTCGCCACATGGGCCTTGTAACAATGCAAGTAAAAATAACCAAGCCGCCTTTTGGGCATAATATCGTACGTTATGGTGGTTTCCTGCGTGATAAGTTTAAAAAAAAAATACATTTCAAACATTAATAACAAAGAAAAAAACATTTATTGATAGATTTATTTATGAAAGGCCAATATTAAATAACTAGTTTTTTGTCAATGTCTACAAATAAACCTAACATCGATTTACCTGCAATTTAATATGTATACAGGTTTTGCGTTTAAATTAATAATGTTCGACATTAAACACAAAGTTATCAGAAAACCAGCTAAACGATATCCACCACATATGTGCATGTTGGCATGCAACGGTTATTTAAAACGCTTTACCTGCATTATAACCAGATCATCCTGAAAGGTTGTCTGCGTCGAGGGACACAATAATAGCATGTCAGAACAAATTTTGTTAACTTAATGAAAGGTTCTGTCTGATTGGATAGGGTTAAAAGGCGCCACTCCTACTGAACATGCAGCTGTACCATAATTTTAAAAGGGGAGAAAACTTTCAATATTAATATTTGGATAGATATCCTGTTATCAGCAGTAGGCCTAAGGAACAATTGTGTTCGGAGTGTTTGAATATAGGGTTCATAGTCGCTTTAGAGCTGATTTGACAACTGACTTGAAAACTCCTGTAAGGTGAACTGTTCAGGACATATCGGTTCTCTCTCTATCTCTCTCTCTCTTGAACATATGCTATAATTCCATACGTATTCACCAAAATTGTTTCAAGATATATAGTCAATCAAAAAGGAGACTGTTTTGGTGGCAATTATTGTGAATATTTTTAAAAATGTAGTAGTCAATGCTATTGATAGAGAAATGATATGGCATGGTCATCCTCCATATGCGAGTGACCATGTCTGTACGGAATAGACAACACCATCTTTTTTCACCTTGCATTGACTTCAAATAAATTTTATTAATTTATGCCTTTCAGAAAAACATAAAATCTTCTAGCAGCATAAGTTGCCGTTCAAATTTGAACAAAACCAATACACTGATTAACTAATAAACGAAAGACTGATAAGTCTAGAACGACCATTGCAATGTATTATTGAGAAATGACATAAATCTGGTTTGACCCCGTTTCAAGTTAAACGACAATAAAGTCTTCAGAAAAATTGCTTTATATACCTTTCCAAAGGAAGATAAAATTTGTCGCACAGCTATTTGTGCAGTAAAAATTTTGACATAAAGTGACTTTTATTATTCTGAAAAAGTGAAACAAAGCTGTTTTGATCACGAAAACTTGACATCTATTTGACAAATAATCTCCATTTAATGTCGCTTTAATTATTGTAAAGAAATAAACTTGTGTAATATATTTTTGTGTTCATAAAAACTTTTATTTATCTGAAGTGACGATTGCATGTATATGCTACGCCATCATATTTATCCACCATTTTAACAATGTTACCAAGCAGAGCAGAGCTAAATCGTGTCGAGTTTATAATAATAATGTGTTTAACACATCGAGCTGAATGGATGAAACTTAATCACCTAATTGGTGTGTGGATAAAGTCAGAATGACATTTACAAATGTCTGAGACGAATTAACTTGATTTGGAAAGCCCATTGCTAATATATGCTTCACAGTTGTGCTGTATGATGAATTGGTAAACCTTCGTTAAAATGTTAAATGAATGTATTTTGTTGCCATTTATAATTACAGTTAGTCCTATGTCCAATTCATCTTCCAATTGCCTTTAAAACAAAGTTATAAAATATTACCACACAGAGCTTTTAATAAAACAACGTTTGCCCCAATTACAATCAGTGTTCATCTTAACGTTTCTTTACGAATGTTACAAAACCTGGACAACAAGTATAATCGAATGTGGAAATGTGTGTGTGTTTGTAACAGAAGTCTCGAAGACGTTGCGCATCGGAACAGACGAGATTATAATCCCATACAGCTTGATGCAATCGCTTGGGAAAATGTAGACTCTTGTGGAGGACACTATACAGTGTACAGCAGTGTTTTCTATGATATTTGGAGGTCACCATACATAGTTTAATTTATTTTTAGATACCGATGGATTTTAAGAACGTATTTTTCTTGCAGACTGTCGCCTTGGTGTATTGAGAATGACCATCCATACTATCTCGTTCTATCAACTGAATTTCGAACACACACTTTTGAAGAATTCTGAAAGAAAAACAAAAGAAGCACAATAGTGAAAATACTGTTTGACAGAAAATCTATGCTTTACAGTTGTGAAACCCTGTTCAAATGATGAGTTTCGCCACGCAGAAATTAACGAAATTACAGAGCAAAGATATCGATTACAAGTGCTGTAATTCGAATCGAGTTGTTTGCAGCGTATAAATACATGTACCAGCACACGGCTTTATCAGGCAGTAGGACAGCATGGAATATATTATAGAGATTTATAACTTAACCATCTACAGATCTATAGAAAATCAATGACAGCTGATGCAAGTAGCAGGATAGCCATTGTTCTCGAAAACAAAACAAGAAAAACAATTCTTATAAATGTATATATACACTGTGGTAATACGACCAAAAAGTGGTGAACCCCGAGTCTGTTTTCATCGGGATAAAACTGTTTTCTGGACTGTTCCAATAAAAACAGTTACAATAATCTCGAGCAGAATATACCATCTTTTCTTACCTAACATAAGCGCAATTTGGGTACAAATTATCCGGACTAACTATTATTTTACTTTACTTCCACATTGTTCGAAATACAATATAGTATAAAAAAATCTCATGACCAATATTTGAGTAGAACTAAATATATTCGCATATATGATAAAAATCAATTTTGATATAATTGGAAAAATTGTTCACAAAAGTAAATGTTTTTATCTCCACTGTAGCATGCTGTGCTGATGTCCGATGGTTTCCAAATTCAAGCCTTACATCATATCCTAAATTTATACACGAAAGCCTAAGCTTTCGCAAACCGTAATTACCATGACGACCAGAGCTGAAGACATAGTGTTGCCATGACAGTTACTTTCAACTTAAGCTAAGATCGCTTTGTGAAACGAGCCGCTGATTCTATAACGTGGATTAGGTAACGGCTAGACGTTTTCATACAATAAAAATTGACACAGCTTTGGATCTAAACCGTGTCATAGCTTAATTAACAGCCATCAAGGAAATACTTATTTAGTGGGAAGTTATATTTGATTAAAACAAGAGAAAGTAAATGTCGTTGGTATAAGCCCAAATTAGATAATAATATAAGAGTCCGACGGTAAATTTTAAACCAACTGTGGCTCGGTCTATATATACGAGCTAGTGCTGCATGTCGGACCCTCTGAAGCAGCACGCGTGTCTACTGCAAAGACGATTCACTCGATAAAGAATGAGTTTACGAGTGGTGGTTTCCAGTCGGAATACGGTACAATAAGAAAACAATTAATACGTCGTGAAATGTTGATTATAGGTCGAAACGGTGTTTCCGATTGCTTTTTCTTGTAAGACCGATCAATAAATACGGTACCAGAGTGGATCACGGCTGCTTCAGAACGCACCACAGGTATATGGTTAAATATAAAGGATAACTTAAAGAGTTCATGAACTTGACGGACAAACCAATTTATGATTCAACTTGAATTTGGTAATGCAATAAAATGTGTTTCGCAATAAAATGGTCTCCATGACAGTTGCGTAAGCATCATCTTTGCAGTGTCGACAATGTTTAATCGTGTCAAGAGACTTGTATGTTGACCTTTTACAAAATCCGCATCAACTGTTTAGGAAATAAACCTAGCTGAAAATCATGTGAAACAATACGTGTGCAATTGATTTATATATAAAGGCTGGCAAACAAAGGAAAGGTTAGTCGAATGCTATTCAAATGCAAATATTTGTAATCAGTTAATCAACGACTGAGGCAAACAGATCAAGTATTGTCCACTCGACGTCAGTGTTATAGATATTCCAATTTTCCAAGACACAAAAATTATTCATTACCGGATATAT
>JAVFBW010145009.1:0-12638 GCA_034783835.1 Mopalia ciliata | reverse complement strand
CATTCATACGGCGACGTGCAAGTCCAATGGGTAGTGGACTCAACGTTGATGTCACTGGCAACAAACAAAGACAAGACAGAACAAACATAAGACGTAATACTGATATCACAAACAGACCGGCTCCGAGTTGTCCCTTTATTCTAAGAGCGCCAGGTCAACATGAAGTTCCCTTCCAATCGTCCTCTCCCATACAATTGACTACTTACAAACCGGCAGATTGGTACCGTAACGTAACGTGTAGGCCTAGTGAATAGAACACTACGTAACCGAAACCATTTATATAAATATCTAAAAGATTTAATACACACCGTATAGACGTTTCACTTTTATTGACATAGTTTTCATCTCGAGTCCCAGACAATTGACCAATTTTACACTAATAGGTGTATTTAGCTGAAACTAGAGGTATGATTGAGGTTACGTACACTTAATAAAAATAAGCTCCTTACATATAGGGGTGTGGCTTACACATGATGGCAAGTATAAACAAATCATTTATAAATTTATGGGAAAACAATTAAAATATATTTCTCTGCAGTTAAAAATAAATTATATATATATATATATATATATATATATATATATATCCCTTTTTAAAATGATAGTTCAGCCCTAGTTCTGAAATAAGAAATACTGAACCTCTAATAACCTGTCGCTGGTGCTATACATCTATGAACCCTAATTGGTTCAGTTTTCACCATCAGGTTCCATCCATGCATGACGACGGACATGCGTAAGCATAAAGATTGCTGTTCATTTCTTCATATTTTGTTTTTACCTATAGGCTAGACTTAAAGCCACGGCGCAAAACTATCCACACATATTCCCAATAATTTCTAGTTCACGTTCCACCCATCCCTACCTCATTGGTTTGTAAGCAAGGGCTTAGCGACCAAGATCGGGGTGTTTTATTTCATTCGAATCAGGTTTAACGTCAAACAAAACCACATCGACATCAACATAAGCCATTTATTGTATCCGCGTCATCTTACCTCGTAAAAAGCCAGCACGTTTAAACCGTGTTTTACATTTCACGAATCTTCACAAATGACTTGGCTCCATAAAAAGTTTGTTTTCGTCACAATCCTACAAAGGTAATTCAAAAGAGCCATAAGTTTCAACTGATGAGTGGAGGTTTAACATAAAGTGAAATGAAAAGAAGCAGTTAATTCGAATGTCTGTCCGCTAAACCCCGATCCGTGATTCCCAAATAGCTTTATTCATATACCTCAAAGGGCACAACGGGCCCCAGCCAACTCGCTACCATACATCAAACGACAGTCGGTCTATTAAAGCGAATTGGTCACGTTTTTAAGTGTTTGAGACTGAATTCTAGTACAAGATACTATTCTTTACAGCTTTGCTGTATAGCTCAGTTTACACGATTTATAAATCTATTCTGTACAAACTTGACTAATAGTATAACAAAGGAGACAAGTAAAGGCTATGGGAACTATGAGGATGGAAGAGGTTGGAATGGTGGACGATGTACGTCTGCTCGAGAGGAGCCCGCGATATGCAATAATGGTACAATAATGCGACAACCTATATATCAGTTATCACATTCACTCGTAACATATAGCGGATATCTTCAATATATATATATATATACCGCCTCTATATCCTTGGCTTATTTATTTATGTATCTAATTTTTTTTCTTCCAAATTTATTGATTTAATTATTTTTTATTTATTTAATGATTTAATCATTCATTCATTCATTCATTCATTCATTCATTCATTCATTCATTCATTCATTCAGTTATTCATGCATTCATTCATTCATTCATTCATTCATTCATTCATTCTTTTAATTCATTCATTCATTTTTTTTTTTTATTTTTTTTTTTTTTTAATTTATTTATTAATTTTTTTATTTTATTTATTTATTTGTTTGTTCAGTTATCTGAATAGTTTGGTTTGTGTCATTTAACGCAACCAATCTTCAATCAACTAAAGATGTATATATTCAAAGCATCAAAACTGAAAAAATGTGTTACAATATACATACGTTTTTAATTCAGAAATGAACTTAATCCTCTAATCCCGAGTTTAATGACCCATTTTTACGAATTCTACCGACAAATCTATAGACCAGAAAACCAATCAGTCGATCTATATATAATATAAAATTTTTACTTGTGGTCACTTTCATAAAATTTCGCATGATGATAAAATTGTCAAGACCAAATTGCGACACGTTAAATTGTAAACAAGAATGCATCATACGATATTTTATTTTCGTACGACATTTTGTGAAGGCGGTCTCAGGTCTCGGCTACATGAGGTTTCCTTCATAAAAGTGAAATACCCTACCGTGTGACGTTAAACCATAACCTAACTAACAAACATAGGGTGATATATATATTTTTTAAATGACAGTTTGTTGTTCCATTTAGTGTAAACCTTTGCCGGTCATGGTATTTGCCACATATTTATCACATATTTTCTATATCATATCTCAAGATGTCTGACTGCTACCCATAACATGTCCAGACTATATAAGATCTATTCAGAAACTGTTTCTTTGGAGCTTATCTAGGTTATAATTCATCGGCATCTCTGTGCCAGTGTGTTTACTTTTTGGACAGATATATATAAAAGTTTCCATAGCACTATGTATGGATGCTGAATGCATCCCTCGTCAAGAAAAAGGACAAAACAATGAACCACCTATATGAAGCGAAACTAGAAACTTTTTAGTGCACCGCGAAATGTCAGAAGTATAGTGCAAAAGGGGCAAACCTTTGTACTTTCATTATTTCTTTTTTCGCAGTTTTGTAGTGTGGCTGTTTCATTTGGCACTTTTGCAATTTTGAAGTTAAGGTAAAAGGGCAAAAGTCGGATATTACTTTCGCGGATTTGTCCCGTCTTCATTGGCACACAAATTCGCGATGATGGGTTCGTATTTTTGTCTTCCGGTAGACAAAGCCGTAAAATTGATGTCGCACTATAACCCTTTTTTGAACAATTCAAACCTTTGGAATCGGGTAGTGACAAGTTTTTCTGGAAGGTCTCTGGTTTACACAAACATCATCACAGTTTTCGACAATAATAAAAACTGAAATAGCCGCATTCCTTATATTCTTTAAAATTTCTGTTTTATGAAAAGACAGCCTAAGGGTTGCCTATACTTCTATGGAAACTTATTCGGGTTATTGTACCACCATGAGCACTGATACACATATGACTATGCTTCCATAGCTAAAAGAAGGCCGGAGCACCAATGTTTCCTTTTGTATTGGCTATATTCATATAATTTTACTTGTGGACAGAAATATTCCTTACGGTTACGCTTTCATGAAAAGGCAGCCTAAGGTTTGATCATACTTCTATGGAGGCTTATTCCGGTTATTGTACTATATACCATGGGCACTTATACACATATGACTATGCATCCATGGCTTAAGAAGGCCGTAGCACTAATGTTTCCCTGTGTATTGGCTATACTCATATAATTTTACTTGTGAACAGAATTATTCCTTAAGGTTTTCCTTTCAAGAAAAGGCAGTCTTCCATACTTCTATGGAAACTTATTCATTGGCCCATGGTACTACCATGGGCACTTATACTATATGAATATGCTTCCATGGTCAGAAGATGACCGGAACACTTATGTTTCCTTGTGTATAGGCCTACATTCATGTAATTTAACTTGTGGGCAGAAATTATGTGTTAGAAATTTAAACCACCCTTTCTTCACCGTGCAATCTCTCCGGTGGCGATTACTCTAATGATCACAATGTGCGGTAGAGCGGGTGATAAATAAGGCGTTATTGACCAGTAATGGAAAGACGTGATTCTTAACAAGCTATTTATTCCATTTTTCATAGCAAAAACGACCAGTCAGATCAGCTCTATCCATCGCCTATTACAGCCTAATGAAAGAACATTTGCCGTACATTATTACCATTTATAAAATGACTAGCGGAGAAAATCATCATATCACATGTCAATTGGATAATAAGCTTTCGGAACGAAGATTAACAGCCATTTCCCTTTATTCGATCAGTCTTATTTGCCTAATTATCGCTTCCTATAGAGTGCTTTTCCTTTGTAAAATACTCCACCACCTGCTCGTATCCTGTTTTCTGCGACCCGGGGCCCATTGACCCCGCCCAGACAGGCTTGTTTTGCATATATAATGTTGTCACTTCTGCACTTCCAAACAATAGTCCGGAAAATTGTTAAGATAGCAGAGGGTGAAATAAGGGTAAGCATGCAATTAGGAAGAAATGAATCAAACGAATTATGCTAAACACTGAGACACAACAGCTCGGTCATATAAATTATATATCGGGATCTAGTGAAAAGCGTGAAACTCCGCCAAATAATTTTTGTAACGATTAGAAATGGTTCGTTAATGTCGCGACGGTTGGGATAGAGCTACATTTCCACATCCGGTATCCATGGACGTTCCGGCATTTTATGTTGACGATTCGGTTCTTCATTTCAGTGATTGTTCATGTTGCTTTGATTTCAGTATGTATTCGCGGTCGGTTAGGAAGGTGCTTCTTGTTGCCCTGATGTTATCGAGGGTCAGGAACAAAAAAACATATCTGTTGCTGCGTGTTTGTTTCTTGTGGTTTGTTCTTTCTTGTCGTCGTTAGCCGTGTAAAGTAAGTGTCTTTCTTCGCCGATTGGGCTGACAAGCCGTCATATCAGTGAAATGACATTAACTACGGCGTCAAACCAAACCAAACAAATAAAAACAACCAAACGGATCCCAAACAGTTTTGTTATACAGAATTATCTTATGTGCATGGTCTTATATTTATGTTAATATATATACTTCCTTTGGTCCTTCGTGTTTCTTCGTTTCTAATATATTTGTTAGTTTATCATCTTATGCATTGCTTCTTATTTGACACACCATCATAGAATACTTTCTCTTGCCAAGCACATACTTTTGCTCTCTGTCGTTGGCTACCTTACGTTGAAGTTATTATTTACCCTGTTATCCGCGTGACGTGCTAAACACCGCGCTCATTGCGAAGTACCGCGAAATCATTATCTGAAGTGTTGTAACAGTTACATAATCGACTAAGCTTTTTTACAAATTTGCCTGAAAATGAAACAGCTTTTACTTAATGGTTGAGATCTCACCTCTTGGGAGAGCGCGGTTTAAACCAATTCGCGAACAGACATTCGTGAAGGAAGGCAAAAAATAAAACCCTTAAAAAAGTTATGACAAATAGCACAATGTTTTCTTTCGGACGGCTTTCCGCGTCTGGAGAACTCATCGCTAGCGCGGAGTTCAACGCTCCATCGCTCCTCTGAAGAAAACATTGTGACACTAATTCCAGAATGTTTAACATTTTTGCTGATATTGCTTGAGCGTAGTGAAAGATGCGACTAGTGGTGTCAGCCCGTTGATTTATAACGGTAATGCTTACAACTGGTCGGTGTTTCAGCGCTGGGGCCTTCTCACTGGGTACTTGGTGACAGCCTGCGAGTGTTGGATGTTACAAGAAGCAAACAGAACCGTCATCGGGCAGTAAGGGAATGCGTTTATCTAGCTTAACAAAATAAGTGGTAAAGCCATCCACCGCTCTATGATGAATAAAGAATGAGCTTGACTTTACCTCCAGCGATAATAAACCAATTTCTACAATCTGCTTGCCTCATTGGCGACGCATTTCAGATTACCCTATACCCAGTTCCACAGCTAATATGATACTTGTTTCGCTTCCTGAATGGATTCGTTCCAAAAACAAATAAACTAGCTACTGTTGTTATTATTCTTTTCGCTGTGTCTACAGACTTGAGTCTGGTTTACAGTGAAATTTACAGGAAAGATTATAGTAAAAAACAACATGGATTTATCAAAGATCAAACTAATTAGCGAAATATTTCCAGGATAGGATAATTTTTCTTTAAAAAAAAAAATATTGAAAATATTCTCATGCATTGAGAGGTTAAAATACGATCAAGTACAAACATGTGCTCACATTACACACACACAGTCGCTGAAACTACCGAGAAAAACAAAACAACTATTATTATAAGGCAATTGTAAACTTGAATGTAGAATTATATCAAAGTTATCTATCTGTGTACAATTATTAGATGGACCAGCGGCATATATACTGCACTTTGCTAGAACAAGATATTTTGTTGTCTGTTGGTTCTGTCTCTCAAAAATAACATGCATATCTGGAAACCTACTTATACCAATGTGTTTACTTTTAAGGAATATATTTTATATTTTGGTGAAATGATTACTTTTATTTTGTTATACAGGCCCAAGATTTGTTTGTGACTCAAATTCGATTTCAGAGAAATATAAGTTTGTTTTATATAATACGCAAATGAATAATATAATTGTTTTACTGTACCTATCAAATAAAATTAACGGATTAAACTTGATATTGGTGTTAAAATGTTTGGCTTTAAACCAAACCAATTAATCGACGGATATGTCTCTCACAAATTATAACATTGAGAAAGAAAAACATAAATGACCTAGTGGTTTAGGCGAAACTTCCGTCTGTGCCAGACAGGTTGTAACACTCACTCTCTTTAATGGAGATATTTACTCGTTAATTTCTATATTTCTGAAATACCAGGGTTTTTTTACCGACACCGAATATTTTGTTTGTAATATATTTATCAATATTTTATATATCATGTAAACGGCCATTACTTTTTCTCTATACGGATGTAAGTAACACATAACAACTCGAGATTAAGATATATTTAGACACTTGCCTCTGGGAGGTGATTCGATGATTCATCGATTTTAATGAATCAACATCCCTGTGCCAGTCTGATTTTAAAAAAATATATATAGATAGTCAAATATTTGTTTTTTAAATATATATATATATAAACAGTTAAATGTGCATGATCAATAATTAAACCCCAAAACATAAAATGCATATGTTTAAAGTTTATTTGGAAAAGGTACAGTCTTGAATGTCACCACTTGTGTCTAATGGTGCCAGGAAAGAGATCTCGATCCCGCATGCAGAGCGGATTTGTATTCGGGGTTAACCGGTGTAGTTTATTTGGGAAACAGTTTAAGACTTTTAGCCTCAAGAAATTACATTTTAATGGGCAAGCGATTCTCACAAATACTCAAATATCTTGATATTTAAATAGTTGAAATTTTGCACTAAAATGGGTCATACTGTGACCTCTATCAGCTGAGACACCCTGTGACTGGCAACACACGGAACCCACCACTATTTTCCCTGCCCGTCGCTACATCTCTTGTTCCTCTTTCACATCACACGATACTCAATCGAAGAATTCCACCAGAAGTAAAAAGCACCAAAGACCCCCACATATTAACCTAACTTGTACTTAGAGGAGGGCAAAAAATTACAGATTTTTGAAAATTTTCTTAAAGCGTTAAGATATTTCTCCGCATGTGTTTCCCATTACTGACTCGGCTGTTAATACAGGAGAAAACAGACGCGATCCAATTTTATATTTGTTCACACCAAGGTAGATTGTTCTAGTCACTTAACTCCATTTGAGTAGCAGAGAGTTTACACGGTATGAAGGAGCTAAGCAGGGATCACTGCTCCCCCTTCACACCATGGCGCCCTCTGGTGGCCACATGAGTCAATACTCACTGAGAGAGATCGCTCAAATACAACAACGAGCATGTGCTATTGTAACACTCCTCGGCCCTCAACTAGGCAAAATTTGTCTGCCAAATGTGTAAACAAGCTTCCGGTGTCTTTTCACAGGTCTAATAAATTTCCAGTAAATAATTGACTATAGACGGGTGTCATTCTCTGCAATTTGATAGGAGCCATTTTAACGCCATAAACTAGCAAAACATTGAAAACCTCATTTTCAATCGGGTAAGATTCAAGATGGGTTGGTTTTTTTTATCCAAAGTAAGTCCGGTTTACAATTCCATAAATGTTAACTCTAGGCCTACAGTTTTCCTAATTTGCTTAAAGATAAAATATAGCGGTAAATAAAGTTTTTAAACACTACCTTTTAGATACGTTTGTATTATGATAATTTTTGTGTATTTTAGAAAATGAAGATTAACAGTATTTTTGTTTTTTTAGGATAACACTTTCTTAGTTTGAACAGATTCTGAACTATAACAGACATTGCTTTGTTTCCACATGAAATAATGGGATTTACAATTTTGACAAAGATCCTATATAAACTTTTTACCTGCATAGCAACACAAAAATGTTTGCATTTGATGTTTGTAATTATAATACACGTTGTAGTTTTCCAAACATAGAATAATATGATGATTCCTAAATCGAAGTCATTGAAAAGGCCTTATTTCAGAGCTGTAGCGAGTTTGATCACGCGGGACAGACATATGAGCGTTTAAAACGGTCTTACGATAAAAATCTACTTTGCTTGCAAAAAGCGTAGTCAAAATAGAGCCTCGCTTGAGTCACATAGACAGAGCTCTGGATTCATTTCACACATTGCCATGTCTGTTATTCTCATTAACTTCCTCGTCTAATAACTTGCTCGCATCTATCGGAATCGAAGAGGCCATTTAACTATTTATCAGGGGAGATAATTATATCACAGCAGGTGTTCTATTTTACGGGTCGTTAATGACAACCGACTTTAAGCGATTTCTCCGCAGGCCGTAAGAGGGCGCTGCTTGGATACACTTCAGTATAGCCATTTCCTCTTAGATTTAAATCTTGATTGACACCGACAAATTGCACTTCTGAAATCGACAATTATTTCTTCAGAGATTGACACTTCAAAAGATTCTAAGCAGTTTTGAGGAATGTAATAAAGAATGTGTAACAGATTGATGTCAGTAATATGTGATTTAGTTGATGCCTTTATTTCCTTAGCTATGGTTTTCTGTTCCCCGCCATATCGCTATAACTGACTTCATGGTACTTTAACTCAACTTTTATATTTAATATTTGGGGCAATTTCTGCAGCTGTAAAAATAATCAAAATTGTCTAGGAGTTACAATCGCATTTTCTCGGAGACATAACTAAAATAAGCCCAGTTTGGTGTCGGTTAATTTATAAGAATTGCAAATGATGTCTTATTTCTTAGTAGGGCTCTGGGTATGGTTTGAATGTACATGCTAGACTCACTATAAAAGAGTATGGTCCAATAACTTATATTATTAGTATAGTACCTTATATGCACACCAGTATACCATGGACTCTCATTTAATTATGCAGTATGGTTTTAATAAACATGCTAACCTCATTATAAGAGAATTGGATACAATAACATACGATTATATTATTAGTACGGCATATGCTATAGTATAACATGATGTTATCGGCACACTCATTAGTCAATGCAGTTCTCATTTAAATGAACATTGGGCACTGAAACAGTAAAATGTACATCCAAGACAACAAGGAATACGAACCAACCAAAGGAACGAGATAAACTAACAAATACCAACGAGACAAGAGAAATAAATACAACTCATCAAGAGAATAAAAGAAAAACAAATACAAACTTACAAACAGTAATAACGAAACAGAGCTATATCACAAAAATCAATTGACCAAAAGAAAAAAGGGTGACCAAACGAGAAAAACGATAAAAATCTGGCGAATCGAACAATAAAAGAAAATCTTTATCATTCTTACAATCATTACTATCATTATATTGAGTAGTAGTAGTAGTAGTAGTGGTAGTAGTAGTGGTAGTAGTAGTAGTAGTAGTAGTGGTGGTGGTAGTAGTGGTGGTAGTGGTAGTAGTAGTGGTGGTGGTAGTGGTGGTGGTGCTGTTGTAGTAGTAGTAGTAGTGGTGGTGGTGCTGTTGTTGTAGTAGTAGTAGTGGTGGTGGTGCTGTTGTAGTAGTAGTAGTAGTACTGGTAGTAGTAGTAGTAGTAGTAGTAGTAGTGGTGGTGGTGCTGTTGTAGTAGTAGTGGTAGTAGTAGTGGTGGTAGTAGTAGTAGTAGTAGTAGTGGTAGTAGTAGTAGTGGTAGTAGTAGTGGTGGTGGTGGTGGTGGTGGTGGTGGGGATGGTGGTGGTGTAGAGAGGATATTCGCTTTTGAATTTTTAATTTCCTCCTTTTTCCTTTAATTGTGGAAGTATTTTGCTTACGTGACATTTTCTAAAATATTTTAAAATAATTTATTAAATCAACCAAAAGCATAACGATATATCGTTATATTAGTCACTTGTTGGCTACTTTAGAAATACAAAATTTAAAGAAGGAGACAACGCGATAAAGTCATTATGCAAAAGGACTGTCGAGGTGAACATATTAGTCAACTATCTAGTGCCACAAATCCATTATACGATATCTTTCTGGCATCTCAGGAAATAAACAAAGTCACGTGGAGGAGTGTATTCCAGAACCATTTCACGCGACATCGCCGAATGATCCAATCGCACATTAGTTTCTCGTGCAGAAACTGACAATAGCTGTTACATCACAGCTGAGCCCATGTGTTAAACGGCTGCTGACGACAGCTCAATCCTCAAAGTAAGTTTGATCCAAAGAAAACTATACGATTATTCTATTAATTCTAACGTATACATACAAACAAGTCAAGTGTTAATGGTAGCTGTTTAGACTATGAATTTACCGAAATCCTACAAAAATAAAAAAATTAACATTTATCAAACATGTATTTAAGGGAATTAAAAATTGTCAGATAACGCCGATGGTATATTAAAGGAACTCTGTAAGCTTAAGTACAGGGCTAAAGCTCTGGTTCTGTTTTGGTGTCGCTCTCTCACTAAACAACATAATGTATTTTCTACTTAACAAACGTATAACTAACAATACATACGTGCGAAACACATCTTTTTTTACAAACTTGTAAAACGACGTTTACATGCAATTTTAACTAACACGTGTTTCAATGTCGGTGTGTGGTAGCCTTGGCTTGGGTCCAAAAGGAATATGTCTTCACACTTAAGTTAACGAGGGGAGTTAAAAAAGAAAAGAAGCCAATTATACCGGAGCAATTTCTCGTCCGTAGACAAGTGAAAAATATGATCGGGGTTGGATGGCTACATGTCTGATGGGAGCAATGAAGATTAACGACGCAGATTCTCACAGAGCCTCTTCTTGATGTATATCGCCAACAGCATAATTGCGAAATCAATCCGTAAGCGGGTAGATAACTCCGATATTGTTACGCACCAAATCTCGCCTTATCTCGCTATGGCACGTTAAGGGGTGGGATTAGAGTATCACTGATGTGGTAAGTCGTTAGTAACCTTTATCTACATGATTTGTCACTGCTCCAAACATTTGACTGGTGAACAAGATAAACAAAGTTGAAGATTGTGCTGTGTGTTTGTGTTTGTCTTCTTACGCATTCTTCCCATTAACACGTTTTACTCATTTTTTTCTGTTCGTATTTCTTTTTCCCCTCCTATTTTTGTTTGGTGTGTGTTGAGAGAGAAAACTGATTTTTTTTTCTTAAATAAGAGCAGAAATCAAACCGGAAAGAGGACTGGAAATATTTTATATTTTTTTATATAGTTTTCACATGAAAACTCTCGTTTACGGGGAAGTAAAATGTGGGCTGCATTACATTATATGTATAACTTTTTTATTCATTGACATCAATCACAATCCAGAGATGCTAAAGTACATTCGTTGCTTCGTTTACTGATATCACTTTCAAGCCAAATTATCGCTTGAATTCATTTATTGATATAAATGTCAATCCTGAGGGCACTTGGCTTCGTTTATTGATATTAATTTCTACCCAAAGGTTACTTGATTTCATTTTTTGATATCAGTTTCAAGCCAGATATCACTTAGCTTCACTTGATGCTATCAATTCAAAACTCTGCATATATTTAACCATTGTGCTTCAAATTTTATACAAATTTTTTTTAAACCATGTCATTGTTGATCATTGCGTTGAAAACGCTGTTAGTTTATACACCGAGATGTCGTTCCTTAATTAACGAAGAGTTGGTATCCATATGATACCAACTGATGATCAAGTATCCTCCTCAGTAATGTTTCTTTCCTCTAATTTCGGATGTACAAACCTAAGCTGACTGCTGACTGGAATGAAGACTGAATAATGTTATTTAAAAATCTTAAAATGTTCAGATCGCCGAGCGGCTGATATACAGCTCAATATGACCTGGAACAATAGTTTATGTTCATTAACTTAGTGTTTCAGATGGTATACAAAAAACGTTTTACGACTTTTGACTTGTTACTTAAAGAAAGTTTAATGATTTAGAGCGATTTAAAGACGGGAAAGGCCTCTTCCAAATCACTGCGTCGAACTATGAGCACACTTTGTATAGTATCAGTACAGCTTCATGTATTTACACTCGTATAACCAGCGATCGGCTTACAGCATAGCCCATACTAACCCTATACGCTGGTAAATATATAAACATTTTGTTAGGTATGGCTAATGAAAGTCGATCTTTCAACGCGCTTTTGACTTGGATTGTTTGCTTGGTTACAGGGGCAGCACACCCTTGAGTCGCCATTTTACAAACCTGTTTGCTCACGTGCCCAGGTCAACCAATAGAATCTTATGTGATTTTTAAGCCTGACTCCGGGTTTCACAGGCATCTGATTGGACAACGTCGTCTAAATGCTTTAGGCCCATACCTAACAAAATGTTCTATATGTACCAGCGTATATAGTTTGTTTGTTTGTTTGATTGGTGTTTAACGTCGTACTCAAGGGTATTTCACTTATATGACGACGGACACAAATA
>JAVFBW010144998.1:0-12638 GCA_034783835.1 Mopalia ciliata | reverse complement strand
CTCTAATTACACGGCACTCTCCTCCTTTGCAACGGCTAAGACTGTCCCTTCTCTAATTACACGGCACTCTCCTCCTTTGCTTCGGCTAAGACTGTCCCTTCTCTAATTACACGGCACTCTCCTCCTTTGCACCGGCTAAGACTGTCATTTCTCTAATTACACAACACTCTCCTCCTTTGCATCCACTAAGACTGTCCCTTCTCTAATTACACGGCACTCTCCTCCTTTGCTTCGGCTAAGACTGTCATTTCTCTAATTACACGGCACTCTCCTCCTTTGCTTCGGCTAAGACTGTCATTTCTCTAATTACACGGCACTCTACTCCTTAGCTTCCCCTCAGACTGTCCCTTCTCTAGTTTTAATCAAATATATCGTGGTATATAAACAAATGAAAAAAGCGAGTTACAAAGGACAAATAACTACATAGCACCTTGTAATGTCACCCAATAATTGAAAATTGGCTTCGTTTCTAAAAGCAAGAAAGAGAAAAATATACTGAAGTAGATCTTAAGGCGAAATTCTTTGAAGCCATTTTTAGAGGAAAATACTCGTTTGAAATTAAATGAGACACATTGTCTGTAATTTGTTATTGCCTGTTTGTTTCAGTATTGGTTGATCCTAAGTTAGAGAGCTCATTGCAGTGTGTAGGCGCCCAGGTTCACCGGAATGTTCGCCGGTGTCTGGGTATAGTCACCGATGGATCTCGCTATGGCGAAACTAAACTGAACTCTATGACAACAGAAGGGGATGAAAAGCTGCACGAGTTAGTAACTCACATACAAATTCTAGTATAATGGCATGTCTCATGGCATTCTAATAGCATGTCTAATAGCATATCCATTACATATCAAATAGCATGTATTTTAGCATGTCCAATATCAGGGACGGTCGCGCTATTAAATTTAATCCGCTACAAGATCACGTCACACAATGTTGAAGGTCTATCTCTAACGCAGTTAAATATTTAATCTGATGTTAGCGGCGAATCGTCTTTCGAGCAACTGGTTGCAGGTCTCATAGTATGTATCATTGTATATCTTACATGTCTTATAATGTGTCTTATAGCGTGTCTTAGGCATATCTAATTGCGTGTCGAATAGCGTGTCCCATCAGTGTTTTTAACAACAACCCCTCCCTCCATCCCCGCCACTTCTTCCCACCCTTCATCCCTCTTCCCTTGTAGTTTGAGATTTAGCATGAAACTTTTGGTCATCTCTGCTTAAATAAATTACTCAGTTCGCTCAGGCTGAAACAACTTCTCGAGACATTGGGATCGCCACGTGAAACTCTATAACACTAACAATGAAGTTCTAGAATGTACTGAATACATCATTTCCGACGTTAATCGACTGACTTTGCTTTATTTCTCGTAACTTGTCTTTATTTGTCTTGTCATCTGCTGCATTACGCCAAAAAAGTAACATATTTGTTATTTTATTTTATTCCAGATTAGCCTCATCAATCCTAAGCTGTATGTTCAGTGTAATCAATCAAACACCATGTAATCAAGCGTCAAAGAAAGTCCTTTATCAATTGATGAGAGTTCAACTGCCTATCTTTTTAGACGATAGCAAACTAAAAGCAAAAGAATCAACAACTGAGGTGAGGAGCTAGATAGGCTATCAATATACATTTTCATTACAAAGTGTTCGCAATGTTGTTACCAGAATGACAACATGTTGGCAATGTTGTTACCAGAATGACAACGTGTTGGCAATGTTATTACCAGAATGACAAGTGCTTGCAATGTTGTTATCAGAATGACAACGTATTGGCAATGTTATTACCAGAATGACAACATGCTTGCAATGTTGTTATCAGAATGACAACGTGCTTGCAATGTTGTTATCAGAATGACGACTTGCTCAAAATGTTAGTTCCAGAATGACAACGTGTTGACAAAGCTGTAACCAGAATGGCAACGTTGTTTAATATCAGAATGACAACTTGGTTACAGTTTTGTTTACTGTGGCACAGTGCTAGCCAATTTGTTATAATAATGACAACGTTGCAATTTTGTTATCCGAATGACAAAGTACTGGAAATGTTTTTCTTTTGAATGGCAACGTATTGGAAACGTTGTTTTCAGAATGACAACTTGCTGATGTTGTTGTTGTTGTTGTCAGAATGACAACTTGCTGACAGCTTTGTTTACTGTGGCAATGTGCTGAGCATTTTGTTATCAGACTGTCAGCTGGTTGACATTGCTTTTATAAGAACAAGCTGGCAATGTTGTTATCAGAATGATGAAGTACTGGTAATGTTTTCAAAAGATAACGGTTTGTTGACATTATTTTTTACCAAAACAAGCTGGCAATGTTGTTATTACATTCGGATATTTTAAACGATAACAATCAACATATCCATGACATATTTAAATTGCCTGATAAACTAAATGACAAACAACTATTTGCTGAAATCCTAGTAATTAAAAGTTGGATTGACACAACAAGACATTGGTCATCAGTTCTATTGTTTGAAGATTTTCTCCCAATGCACGGATTTAAGCCATATTTAACTCATTGGCTCAAAGCTAGTAATGGCCCTGCCACACCTTGACGAAATAACCAGCCTATGCCGACTTATATAAAATTTGGCGAATACGCTAGCGTACGTCGAGTTCGTTTTGTATAAGTTTAGAGCACGATGAAGCGCACTGTTATGCGTTGTAGTACAGTGTGGTTGTCCAAAAAATTGTAAATGCTACAAAGTTTCTACGTTTGCCAACGCACAATGTATGGCCCATACGACCGGCATGCGCGGGCCATAAGTTGTAGGTAAAGTACGTGATCGTTGGCACAGGTACTTGTAAGATATTCATAAGTCGACATTCGTCGAAATAATGTTTCTATGAGTAACGTGCTACAACACCTTACGTCGGCGTTATGCTTCAGATAGTCTATGGTTGGACATAAGTTGTGAACGCCGGTAACGCGTTAATCATTTGTTGGTATCAGTTATCTATAAATTGTCGAAACCTTCTATACAACTTAATATCACGTTATGTACATACGTCAAAATCGTATGAATGCGCGATTTATACGCCCAAAATTTAAAGATCATTAGTATCCCAGCGTTTTGGTTTGTTTGTTTGATTGATGTTTAACGTCGTACTCAAGGGTATTTCACTTATATGACGACGGATTGTCCACTGTACACAGCTTTATTACGGTGGACAACCGGGAGGAAACCTCGTTAAAACCACCCCCACGATTGCAGAAGCCACAACATGTGACTCGCTCATATACCGGAGGGTCAACAGGCGGACTCGATCCAATGAACGTTAAATCGAAGCAGGTTCAGTTTAGGAAGCGCGCTCGCTACCACTAAGCCACGGCCGCGAGCCCCAGGAGTTTAGAGAAAGTTTGATACATCGGCATTTGCTGACTTAATCGTAAAGGAATGACATAAAGAGCCAATTCTCGTCAAATAAGTCTAGATTGTGTGTAGGTTACTTCTATGTAGGCATTTGCGGTGTTTTAACTCTTGTTTACACCAGCTTGTCCTCACATTAGTATGGTTACAGTAGAGTCTTATGTCTTTGATGTTTAAGTTGCTTGCTCCTTTAAGACTAACTGATTTAAGCTGCTACTCAGATATTATCTGGATCATGTTAAGCCGAACGATTCAGCCAAAAGAAGCCTCTTTTTCTTCTGAGATGCCTTAATTGTAGTATAATTAACCCTATTATGTGACGTGTCAATTAAATATAAATTCTATTTCAGGACTTCAGGTCAAAGTTACGCTGCACTGTTGGAGTACACGGAGTCACTAATCTAAAAACCTGCTGGTCAGAGGCGCCTGTTACCTGTTCTCAACCAGGCCTCAACACGTACATCAGTAACAAGTACTTCGTAATAAAGGGAGACAACCAGGTCATTCGTAAAGTTACCTCCCCTAGACTCAATACAGTAAAAGCAGTAAGTCTACCTAAATATTAAATTTAGAAGACTGAATGATTCAGTGCTTGGATCTTTATTGTCCTCCAGCTGAAATTCGTTTTTACGATGTTGGCATATTTGTGCCGCACTGAGTAGAATCGCCTGTTTGTTTAGTTTTATGGGTGTTTAACGCCGTACTAATGGCAATTTCACGCACAGGACTATAAATTTTTATAAGTAGGCTACGCAGTCCATTAGAATAGTGTAATGAAATTTGGTCTCCTCGCCAAAAATAGCTTTCAGACAAGACTTGAATGTAGTGAACAGAAGTTTTTCAAATCCAATTATAATATGCCATCAAATCATTAAATCAGACGTCCCTCTAAAACAGAAGAACATACTTCAGCATTTTTGTTTTTTAAATCAAGTTCACTTGTATTTTAATTGTAAATTTTAATTGTAAATATTTGACTATGTACCTTGCATTCTAATTAAAATCTGATCTCAAAAACGTTCCCTGTGTGTCGCTATATATATACATAGTGTCAACCATTTGTGTCTCTAGCCTAATATGCAGCATGAGTCAATCGCTATGTTGTAATGTGCGCCAATCTCATTCTTTATTTCACGCAGATCTCCATCTCGTTTCGTTCTATCGATGGTGATAGTGTCATTGGGACATACTCGGCTTTGAATGGAGACTTGCCCAGAGTATTTAAATACCCTGGTGGCACATCGGCAGGCTCAGGTACGTCCTGTTTAATGTCTACACTCGGACCTCATCTTTCATATAACCGTTTTTTTCTAATACAGCTCTCTTGATGTTTTGAATGAGAACACTGTCATAAAATGTGTATTCTGCAACCTGGCGTTAATACCAGATACATTTTGAATAATGTTATGACCTTTTTCAATATTCCAGGAGATATTTTACGAAAGTGTGGCACTTTTTGTTTTTGTTTATCAAAAGGGTTTGTGCAAGTTTTGCACCTTTGCTTGACGCACATCCATTGTTCATTAAAACTACAGGTGTTTTCTTAATGGAAATATAAAATCAGTTATGTATTTGAAGGTCACGACGCAATAAAGATTCACTCTGATACAAACAACAGAATCCGAATTGTCCAGAAAGGAACAGGAGCAGTGTTCGTCCTCAGACATTTGGGCGGTAACTACTTCTTCACACTACGTCTGGCGGAGAATATAATGATTGCCTCTAAAGGTCTGCTCATCGACGGCTGCCCTGCTGGTCAAAAAGTGACACTGGGTATGTTGACAAATAATAAGAGTTTATTTATCACAACATCGTTGATTCACGGAATTCACGTAACTACACCTACACGCATGGGGACCTGTTTCGATTAATAATAGACATTACTCTCTGTTTATTAAGAAAGTTCATGTAAACCAGCATCATTAAGCCTGAAAACATATACCATGCATGGTCATTTCCTATTGAAGCCATCGTTTGTTCGTCAATCACGGAACTGGTTAGCTCTACTGCGCTTAGCTTCTGCAAGTCAATTGGCATTGTGCCCTAAAGGACATCTTGAGCTCCTTTCTCTGTAAATATGATCTGCTTTCCACAAATATAACAGGACAATGTCTGCTACTAGTTCTACCACTTTTTCTCCGTCACTTGAACATTCAATGTCAACATTACGGTATATCAGGGTTGTCTAATCATCTACAGTTCTGTATCGCTGATCGTCCATCATATCATGTAGCCTTTCCTAGATAAGAGTTTGAGCTCTCCTTAGCGTGTAACAGTTTTTACAATTACCGACTTTTATGTGTCCAGTAGCGGCGTTTAAAAAGTTAAACATCACGGTCTAATTACATGTTGCCATGCCGCCATATTCCTAGCCTGTTCCCCGTCTCCGACAATGCACCGTGCTACAGAAGATCCCGCTGTAGGGCAATTAAGGGATTATAAGCGCCCAATCTCAATAGCTATACTAGTCCTAATAAAAACCACTGACACAATCATGCTCTAGTGTCCTATAACATGAACGGAAAGTTGACAGAAGGGCTTTGTTCTGGCGGGGAAAATGTCTGATACATGGTAAAAAAAGCGTGTTGTTAAAGAAAGTATCATGGTCACCAGAGAGACGAAGACTACAGGGCTGAGTATTGGCACAACCAAACGACTCATCAATGTTTCCAAGAACTGGTTACCCTAATTGGACATTACACAACAAAACAACAACGCCTTGAATCCGTGAAATTGTTTCATGAAATCATCAAAGTTTGGTGTCTATTTGCAGGGAATGTGATAAACAATGTGAATGGACCCCCCAGTATATCAGACTGTATTATTGGGTGTGATCGGGTGAATGGTACAACAGAACCATATATTAACAGCTGCATCATAGATTGTTTGGGCGCAGAGAATCTTGAGGTAAGCAGATTTTATTTTTATTCAACCAGAAGTCTGCCTGGCCAGCCATTACCCTGTCTCAACGGCATTGTGACTAATCCAGCAGTGGTTGTTGTAAAAGCGCCCTCTAGTGAGAAACAGAGAAACCTCGAATAACATGAATTGAATGCGGAATCATAGGTAAATCATGCTAAAGCTTTTCTACCGCTTGGCACAGGTTATATTTTACCCATAAAGTAGATTCTGTCTTCGCGAAACGAACGATATCCCCAATTTTTTGCTCAAAGGTCATTTGGCAATATGAAAGTCAACTGAAAGTCCTCACAATGGCGTTGAGACTTGGTAATGGCTGGTTTCGAACGCCTGTCTGATAGAGGGGCTACCAGTTAGAGTTGTTATATTATTCGTATTAATTATTGTCCTAATAAGAGATTCATATGGATAACAACGTGTTGGTTTAGTGTTCACAACGTTTCAACAATAACGTTGTGAACAATAAACCAAGAAAATGTTATCCATATGAACCTCTTATTAGTTCTATGTTATCCAACTTCTAAATGCCACTTAAAGAACTTAATTATTGTTCATTGTATATTCTGTTGCTCTAGATTATAGCCCTAAACATGTTGTATCCTGATGTTACTCTTATGAATGACTTTCTGCCTACTTTGTGTTTCAGTTTGCAACACATATGACAAAAGGTGCAATTGAGAACGAAAAGCTGGTAATAACTTACGATGACACCTTAATCAAGGGGGCTTACCAAAGTAAAACTAAACCCAGTGGCTCTGACATCAGGAATCCGAGTCTTATATTGATCATCACAACATTCATGTTAACTGCTCACTCTCTTAAAAATGTGTAAAATGGTGTGTGTGCGTGTACGTGTGCGTGAGTGTGTGTGTGTGGGGGGGGGGGGGGGAGGGGGTCGCACTTAACGTGCTCAACATAATTTCAAGGATGTACCAGTCAAACAAAAGTCTACACGACAGCTAACGAAAACGTCCTACTGACATAGATTACCTGGGAATGCAGACGAATCGTAGCCTTTCACCTGAGTAACTTTATTTACAACACTACTTACAACACGCCATATTAATCCATTATCGATGCGTCAGGATTGAGTATTTTTTAAGACCATATCTATGCATACACTTACCGATTCTATTTTTTCGTCAAAGTCATGGAATCTGCAGCTGTCGCTGATTATTGCATATACGGTATGTGGACTTTAATGTTAGAATGGTAATGGTTACAGCTTGTATAAACACACGTGTTACCAAGCACAGTGATGTTTCTATGTAAAATGTCTTAGCCGAAAGACAGTATACTTACATTTGTTTGTCTGTGTGTTAGTGATTGAATTCCAAAGGATACATCCTCCACTATAAAGCATGCTATATCTAAGGCGGCTAAGCCTTCAAGGCATACATGTTAATCATCACGATGGCGTATATATAAAAGACAATCGCATAGGGCCTTTAGTTAATGCTACCTGAATAAACCGTGAATATGTTCTGAATACCTGTAGACACATTAACTTATGTTTTGTATTAAATTATTCAAACACTAGGTAGTCTGGAGACTGAAACGATGGGTGGGGTGGAGTAGGGGGGCATGTTTGGATCAACTGTCGCACACATTACAGGAGCTCACAGATGCCTAGGGTCTCTTCTGTGACCAGGAAAAACCAAGTTGCCCAAATCTGTTGAATGCAAAAATGAGAAAACAGAGCACCCGTATCCATGACTTACTAATTCTTCCTGCTAATTAATGTGATAGAGTTTCACACACTTTCACATAATAAAATGAAAGGGGAAACCTTGTAAGCCTAATTAGGGTCTAACTAATTTTTTTACTTACCAAATATCGACTGCTTATTTTTTTTCTAGATCACAGAAGAACTGTCTATATAAACCCGGGAGCTCTAAAAATGAGCAAGCGCGGTGAAGCACCGCCGTAATAAAAAAGATCTTATTTTGCTCTGGCAATCTCGGAAGTGGGTTTTTCGAGGTTTCCTCTCTGTTTTCAAAAAAACAAACTAAAATCAGTTGAATGGTTTTAAAAAACGTCAGGAAATTTTCTGACTTTGGTACGAACATAGTATATTTGTAATAAACCAGAATGATTTGAACTCATAACAATGGATATTTCGTACATCCTCAATTCATTTTAAAATCGTTAGAGAGAGTAAGGCTATACTGGGTGTGAAAAGGGAAAACAACAGTTAAACCCCAAAGAAACAATACTAATAAAACATTGCTATACAATAAAAACAATATACATATAAATAAATTGTGTTGATGTCTAATTTCAAATACACAACAAAATAAAACTAAATTACATAATTTCGGTATTGAATTATAAGAAATATTTTTTTTAAATCAGTTGTGTTTAAAATAAACAAGGCCGACCATTTGCTGTATTCTTACGGGTTTGACAAGGCTAAAAGCGTGTCGGAACATCCACCGCGTCTCTCCGTACTGGTACAGACATATTACACACAAATAGTTAACCGCGGGATATTTTTTGAGCATGCGTGGAAATGAGCCATAGTGCTCGGCGAATTTGTACCGAACAAATAACCCACGCCAAAAAAGCCCGTTCCTTAGGTGAAATCACATTTTCAGTTCAGTCTTATGTATAACTTGTTGAAAATAATACAAATCTCGTCCTCTAAGTAATTTAATATCAATATCAACAACAGACTGGCTGACCTTCAGACAAAAATAATAAACGTGTGGATAACTCAGTCATATGACCAAAGTAAGTCAATGCGAATTAGCTCCCGTGATTGCCATCCGAATTACGTGCTCCTCGGACGAGTCAATTTACGTAACGGAAATGGCGGCGGGATATTCCGACATGGGCTGGAAGGAGCATTACCTGTTATGTTCCTCTCAAAGCTGGAAGTTAAACAACATACCGATTTAGTGTGGTATTAGTATCCCACTATCAATTTTCACTGCTTTGCACCTTGTCATGTTTTTCTTCACTCTCTCTCTCTTTTTCGTGGAGTGACATCGAAGGGATTTACCTTGCCCTTTGGGTAAACAGGATGCGTCATAAACGACAGGAAATAGAAACACACATACACAATGAAATAAACTCCATTCATGTGTAATTACATTTTCAATGCTGCCGTTTTTTCTTTATCGGGAAATGGATTTTTTTAGATTCCAGTCAACAACAAACTTCTTTCTGTTTTAAATAATAAATTAACCGGGTGTGCGTAACGCCCTCTCATCACGTATACCATTAAATCCAATTCTGCTCTTTCTCGACACTTTTTTCATCGCTCCCCAAAAAACCCCCAAAACGAAAAAAAAAAAAGTAAAAACTTAAATTTGAAAAAAAACAAAAAAACAAACAGAAGCTGAACCGAATTCCCATTACATTGCTGTCATTATACAGATGGGATCTGATAAATATTTAAGGCGTTGTTTTCTAGTACTGTAATTAAATTTCGCATTCAAACCCTCTCCCCAAAGATCTTTGTGAAGTCCATTTTCAACGGACAGAGGAATAAAAGATGACTGACGTCCATTCTTTTCCTATCTAGGCGCGTAAAGCAATAGTCAATCAATCAATCAACCTATCTAGGCTGCTCTCTGGCTATAACAATTCTGTCTTAACTTAGACCTTTCAAAATTATCAAATCACACTAGTCTGGTTTGTGCTAGTGACAATTATTCTTCAAATAAACCGTCATATAAGTGAAATACCATTAAGCACGGCGTAAAACACCAATCAATCCCACTGAAGCCGCATTCACACTCAAACCATGAGTTTACAACAAAAACCAATCACACTGACCGATACCTTCTTTTGAACCGACGAAAGGTCACCACCTACAATATTTGCAAATTTGCGGAGTCTTGTATACCGCGAAAGTCTCGCGTAGCCAGACGCTTATCGCGTTAGCTTCGACCTCAGCTGGAGAGTTTGGTTGCATTTCAGCTTATATGTATATAATAAAAAAAAATGCCCGTCAGAAGGACCGATTATCGTATAGTTGGTTTTGATTATTTGATTGATTGGTTGATTGATTTTTATTTTTACCATAGATGTAAACCAAAAAATATATATATATTTGGTATAGAATTACAAATATGGCGGCAATAAAGCTCAATTTATCATTTATTTTCTGATAAGTTAAGGGTTAAAAATATTCAAAACATTAAATCGAACCCAAAACCTATATATTTATTTACAAATACATTAATTTGGCGTTTATTTGTTGAAGTGGTCGTATACGAGAAGAGTTTGGTCCACACGGGACTATATACCCCAATGATACACAAGATCTTAAATCACCAACCAATTCATAGCCGCGAGAAAATAGATGATCAAAATCTTTAATAAGTATTGTGCAATAACTGAATTATTCTCCTTTCGTATGTAATATGTGTATATGCTGGCTGCCTAATCCATTCGACGAAACTCAAAAGCGGTATTTTGACCGCTTTGCGCCTCCTTGTTTACTATATCTCTAGCAGCATGGCACTTAACTTTGGTGTTGAAAATAACATTATATATTCTCTGCTATTAATAATAAAATATATACACATTAATGACCTAAGTCTACATTACCAAATTGCTATATCCTTAAACGACTCGCGGTAGCTATACGGATTATTTGGTTTGACTGTCTGAAATTCTACTCTTATATTATGTCTTAAATTATTGAAGAGATGGTCGAAAAACTGATGTCTTAAAAGCAAGGGGTTTGTCAAGTTCCGTTTAAAAATTTAGACGGTCATATTTCACAGCGTAGTTTTTCTTCACATTTTAAGGAAATCACCAGTTGGATAGTTGGATTATTGATCTATTGTCTGTTTTTCGCCATTAATGTTCAAATAAACCTATTTGTTCTCTTCGGGGCTTTAATCTAACAAATGTACTATACTTCTTATATATGTATATTTGCTAAATATCTCTCGAAGGCCGCTGTATGGTGCATTAACAGCTGTCCTCGAAAGATCTTCAAAATATATAATAATAAAATAAGTATATCCTATCAGGCATTAGGTACCTGGTTATAGTCCCAGGAAGCATAGACACCACAATATACCGTCCAAATTAGCATGCCCTTACGGACAGTCATCTTTACGTAACAGTATGTACATTGTTTTAGCATAGATGCAATCATTTATTTTACTTTCCATTATTATTTTTTGTGAGCATATGTAGCTTAATTTCGTTCCGAACGGGAGTTGTAACAACTGGTTAAATATATTAGTTTTTCAATTATTTTCTCATTCTGATTCATGAAAGTGATGAAGTTGATATCATATGGAATTTTTGATCTGGCAGCTGCTTTTAAAACTAAACAAAGCCGGTAAAGGTGAGCATAGCTGACTTAGTCGAGGTGATAATTCAGCTCACCTGTTTCAGTGATATCCTGGGTTGATCGGTAACAGTTTAAATCCCGGGGATGGTTCCTTGGACAGATAAGTTTGGTATCTCCATATAAAGCATAGCCTTTTTTTTTTTTAAATGTTGATCAACTGTGAAAATATTCCACAACACTTAATACAGGGACTCATCTTTTTTTATTTGAACGTATAACTGGACATCTACTCTTGAGTTTATAATCTTAAATGTTGATCAAATGCATAAAATATTCCACAGCAATAGCAGGGACTCGGCTGTTTTAATTTTAACGTATAACTGGGTATCTACTTAAGACGAAACGAAACAACCACATGCCGAACTGTATGATATAGCTGGTATTAGTATACAGTGAGATGAGAAACATCGCTTCCCACGAATCAGCGAACCGTAAATGTGTTACTCGGCTGACAAGGTATGCACATCATTTGTTGTCGTTCATAACAAAGAGTAGTTAAAATAATATCCATTCGAAAGAAACTCAAATCCAATAAACAGGATCGCTGTGTAGGTTCATATCATTTACCTTCACAACATCGCTTTTCTTTCGCAACACAAAGCAAACTACAGAGCCGCCATCTTGGCTGTATCGATGTTATCAAGAATAGATGAGTAGGATTTAGGCTTAAACTCAGCTGTACAACTCCTATTGAGCGACCTTTCATTCGCCTTTGATGAGTGAATATGTTATTCACCTTTCTGAGTTTCACAATTAATTCTGTAATATATGTTACTCAATAGATGGGACAATGTACGGCTGCCGTAGGAACATGTTAGCCGAATATAACACATTCATGAATTGCTGATCAAAGGCAAGCGATATCTCTTGTCCCTCTATGCTAATCGCAGGATATAGTAAACAGTAAAATCGGTCTCCCCTTTTAATAATGTTATGATCTACTTTCCTTCATAGAAGGTTAAAAAACTAAAAAATACCAAACAACCCAATTACAATACGGGGGTTTCCAGATATGACGTTACGG
>JAVFBW010144987.1:0-12638 GCA_034783835.1 Mopalia ciliata | reverse complement strand
TCTCGCCTCTTACGATCGACCGAGGAAGCCGAGGAAGTATTCTGCAGGGCCATGGCCCACCCGCTCCCTCACAGGGCGTCAGAAAATGCGAGTACTGTAGAGTGTATTACAGACTCAAGTTGGATACTCTTTTTATCAGACAACTAAAACGTAGTGTGAGAAGGATGGTTGGTCAAATTACGAGTACATTGTATACTCCTTCTTTTAGAAGAATTGTCTGACTTTTTGTGTATTTTCTTCTTTAAAAATGGCTTTTTCAGTTTTAATTGATTATTGAGAGTTTTTTTTAGACAATTATCAGATTATGTGTAGTTTCTAATTCAATCAATAGCTTGGAGTAATTTCTGTTGTCTTTCCTGTTAGTTTTGCCATCATGGTTTAAAAAAATAAATATTTTAATACACCTAATTTTCATTATAATAAGTTTATTTCATATGTTTGTTGTCTTTGTGTGTTGGACATAAACACACACACACACACAGAGTCTTTACCAGAGTAGTCACATATAAGAGATACTTTAAGAGAAACAGGTACCATTTTTATACTTTGCTGCTGTGAAAGTTATAATTAACAGTTGCTGAAAGGTAAAATGATATATTTAGGGGTAATATGGAAGAATATAACATTAGTATTGCAACAAATTAAGGTATTAGTATTTCTTTGATTGGAGTTTAACATCATACTCAAGGGTATTTCACCTAAATGAAGACACATTGTCGACTCCACCATGTACCTTTCATTCTTAATAGTAGTTGGCAAAACTGGTACACTAACATGACTCATGTTATGTGGAGCAAATTAACATTGTGATATTTTGTTCTGTACATCTACATATAAAGAAGAATGTGGTATGAAAGTTTTAAAATCCTAAGTTGAAAAGCATCGAAGATACAGAATGGATAAACTTCTGTGACGGAAAGAGCTAATTTGACTAATTTATGACAGATAGTGGTTAACTATGATAAAAATAGTTTGAGTTGACCTTTAGCTGTTGGTCGTAGTTTGGGATCATATGTCAGTAAAGCATTGATGGCTTGTTGTGCCTCCTCCGACAAAGCCTCTTCACCATCAGGCCAGGGGATATCTATCAAGTAAATCAATTGATATGTTTAGTCATCCATTAATATATGATTTTAGTTATTCAGGTTTAATCTTTATGATAATCACCCATACTAGTCAATGTTAGTTTGTTTTAGTGGATTGTTTTAATGGACATAAAAAGAGCTTTATTAAACATTTAAACTGCACATACATATACATAAAAACAAACTTCAGTGGATAGATGCAAGTAACACAGTAACAACACCCTCAGTTGGCAAAGGACATACAATTGACCATCCATAGTTGGAGGTGTGGTGCCTACATTACCAGAATCAGACTACTGGGGTCAGTGCTTACATTATGGGATCAGAGTATCCAGGAGTAGTGTGTTCATTACCTGGGTCAGACTACTGGGCTGTAGTGCCTACATTACCAGGGTCAGACTACTGGCGTATAGTGCCTACATTACCAGGGTCAGACTACTGGGCTGTAGTGCCTACATTACCGGGTCAGACTACTGGGCTGTAGTGCCTACATGTATACAAAAAGAGGAGTTTCTCCAATCAGCAATGATTTAACTTACCTCTGCTGAGTATATTCTGGAAGATTAGTTCAGGTGAGTTATCACAGAATGGGGGAACTCCAGTGAGGAATTCAAACAGACAAACCCCTAAGGCCCACCAGTCTACGCCTGGACCTATATCAAACAAAGCAATATTTAAGACACAAAAAAAAAACATGAAAAGTCTCAAGGCTTGATTAGAATATGTTTGACGTAGCAGATATTTACTGACAATAATTTACCCCCAACATCAGTGGCAATAAATGGTAACTACATTTAGACAATCACAGTGATGGGACAAATTTAGCAAATTATACCTGTGAGTGTGCTCAGTGAATAGTGACTTTTTCAAAATACAAATCCTTTTTGCTTTTATCAAAAGGGTGGTTTTTGTCACTGTCACATGTTGAAACTTGTTGTTTGATGGGGGATTAATGTCATATTCAAGGTATTTTACTTATATGACGATGGATTGGCTAGTTTGCACCCCTCTTGGCCTACATGTAATTACCCTGGAAAATTGAAAGGAAACCTAGTAAAAAAAACACCCCCACTTAGTTATTGATTGTAAATTATTTAAAGCATAGATAATATTGTCTCACCATGTCCTTGCTGCAGGAGTAATTCTGGCGCCAAGTAATCAGGAGTACCCAGAATCCTCTTGTCATCATCAATAACATCGCGGCGGATACTTTTCGGAGTCCTGAACGGAGTCTTCTTACAGGCACCAGCAGGGGTCCGTGGGGTCCAGAAGTTAGATATCTATACACAGCAAACAGATTTTAATTCTTTTTATTATTTACATGTAGATGAACTACCAGGATTTGCATCGCGCATAAAAGTGATATTTCAATGCTGTTTAATAACACTTTTTGTTATTTGCTTCGAACTATTCTGTGTCAAAAGCTTTTGTTTCTATTATGACATTACTTATGAACCCACACCATTTCACCATGCAACACAAAGGCTAATTTGGAATAATCTCCTTCTATTCCACGCCACCCTTAGAATAGCATCATTCTGTTTTTGCTGGGTTTGAAGTTGTCATAGAAAATTTAGTTACACACCTCTGATTTAGGAATTCATTGTTGATATAAATAATAAAAAGAACATTACACAGTGCAGTTTGAACACCATAATCGTGAATGCTTATATCTTCTTTATATTTGTTGATTGGGGTTTAACGCTGTACAAGGGTATTTTATATTATATGATAGATTACACAATTCACACTGAGAGCAAGCCACCTTCCAGATTACCAGAGCCATACTGCGTGATATCTAGTGGTTGACAGAGGGACTTGAAACCATGAATGGTACATTAAAGCGATACTCCCGGATGAAATAAACTCTTTATCCCTTGAAAGGTTTCCATTAAATATACTTAAATATGGCATCGATTTATCGTTTCTTAATTTTATAAAATAACTCTAGTGTAACAGGTATATACCTTCCTACGACCACTGGCAGCTGACATTTCGGGCGTGGCCGCCTTGTCCATAACGTGACGCGACAAACACTCTTTACGTTACGCGTTAATAACATGTGTGAACCAATGACCTATAAAGGTGAACTGTCAAAGATTTGAACAGTCGACTCTACAGGTCTTCTGACTTAGTCACCTTTTTTGAAAAAGAAAGATATTTGATTGGTCCATATTTGTGGATGTCTTCTGTTTAATGATAAAAGTACCTAGACATGGCCGTGTGGATAAATTTGACTGTAGTTTGTGTATTACACATTGTTTAAGATCCAATCATAAAATTGATATAGCTAGATTAGAAAATTAGAGAGCATAATTGAATACAAGAAATGATGCTCGTTTAGATATGCATTTTATTGCAGCCAGGAGTACGGCTTTAAAGTAGGATTAGAATGGTATACCGACATATTAACCACTAATTAAGCCACAGCTGTGGGCTCCAAACCTCATTCAAACATAACCTAAGTAAAGAGATTGGATTACAACTCATTGGCCTAAATTAAAACATTTGTTAATATTAATGACCATTATAGTCTTTCTATGACAGCTAAATAATACAGCCGATTCTTTGTAAATGGGGCAAATAAATTTCACCCCCAAAAAATGGTAAAGTGAGGACATAACTATAACTAAATGTAACAATTTAGGCAAAAAAATAACTATATATTTTTTTTATTACATAAAATTGCAGACTGAGCAGGCAAAAAAGATTTCACCATCATGACTAGTATAGAATTGGTGGAATAACTAAAATACTTCTACACAGAAGCTAAACCAAGAAAGGAAAACAATTTTCACAGAAATTCAATGAAAAAGTTGAGAGCTGCTTTAAACCTACATCTACGTGACATAGGCCATGAGAAAGTTATTGTTAGGGACAGAGAGTTCCGAAAGGCTAACATTGAATGGTTTCTGAAAACTCTAGGCAAAGTCAGGGATTGCAAAACCATCTACCCATTGACTCTCCAAAAATCAAAAGAATATTTTTAACTGGATTCTGCTATTTCTGTCCTTCATAGGGCATGGTATTTAGTTGCCATTCACTTTGTCTGCTGACAGTGGCTAGCAGGGGTTTGGAATTTCCCCCACAACTGTTGGTGACATGTTTTTACCTTGGCATTGATGACAAAGGTAGAGTGTCGTATCATGTGTATGCAGCCTTAATCAAGACCCTGCCCATAAAACAGGATGGTTTGAATGATCAAACGCTGTAGCTGGCCAGGAATTTATTCTGTTATATTAAGCCCTCTGTTAAGGTGAATGACCTGATTTGGTACACAGCCAAACCTCTGTGGCTAAGAAAATCTAAATCCATCATGGCCAACAATTCTATTGAGACTGGTTTGAGTCAGAGTTATACAGCTCAATCTCTCAGAGCCCTAAATGATGCTGGTACTTAATCATATACTTTGTTTGGTTGGGGTTGAACTTCGTACTCAAGGCTATTTCACTATGACAATGGATTGTCTACTTTACATTGCACCTAGCCTCATTACAATGGAAAACTGAGAGGAAATCTCACAAAAACCAACCCCGCGATTGCCAGAACCACAACATGTGACTCACTCATATTCCTGATTGTCGACAGGCAGACTTGATCCCATGAACGGTACATCGAAGCAAGCACACATGCTACCACTAAGCCACGGGACTAAATAATATACCAGAGCAGTCATCCCGATGAGAGTAGCATCCAAAGCTGTATTCTAGTATGCAGCAATATTAATGTACAGAAAAAACAGAGGAATGACATCCTCTTATTCAAATGTGTGCCTTCCCAATCCCATGTTTCTTCTCCTATAAACTCATCAGAATGCACTAAACAAAACTATAGTGTAGTCTATCAAAACACAAAATGTACCCTCTGTGTGCAAACAAATGAAAACACTTCGTTATCAACTACAGTTAACTCTTCAATGATATCCTTCAATACGATTTTTGCTTATTACCAGGATTTTATCCAGTAAATTTTCAATAACTGCAACTTCAACATACACTGTATACATCAAATAAATCAACCATTATCTACCCCAAATCAATTTATGTTTGTTTGTTTGATTGGGGTTGAACGTCGTACTCAAGGTCATTTCACTTATACAGGGTCTGAAATGTTGCCAAATATTTGCGGAGCAAAATTTTTTTTAACCTTTGCTATACAAAATGACTTTTGTGTGGCAATGGTTGGTGATGGTTTAACACTTTTTGATCTACTTGATAATTATGTAAAGTTTTGGTAATATTTTACTGCATCAACGCAAATCGAGCAGTAGATTTGTTTGACATTTCCTTTATCAATGACGTATTTAAGCCATGGTTGTAATTTGGCACAGCTGGCAAAAGTTTTCTCGGTAGGCATACTTTCGAAATTTTCAAATAAAATGTTGCCTGCTTGCCATTCAACCCTTGAAGGATTAAATGAGTTACGGCTCTTAGCTATACAACAGTGCCGCAGTCCTCTACTTCCTTTAAAACAAAAGCAAACACATGCCTACAAGCGAGATGGAAGGGAATTACTAGTACCTATTTTTATTTTTGCATGGCAAGAAATTGTAATTGTCAAAGTATGAATGCATCGCAGGAAGCCCTATCTATCGCAAACTGCGATGCAATACCAGACATTTCGGACCCTGCTTATATGACTACAGATTGTCCACTTCACACTGCACCTGGCCTTATACGGTGGAAAACCGGAAGGAAACCTTAAAAAAAAGCACCCACGCAATTGGCAGAGCCAAACCATTTGACTCACTCATATACCTGTGATCTGAATGACTGTGATAGAAGGAGTCTGTACATCAAACGATACAAATACTAACTACCTGTGATCTGAATGACTGTGATAGATAGAGACTGTACATCAAATGATACAAATACTAACTACTTGTGATCTGAATGACATTGATACATGGAGACTGTACATCAAACGATACAAATACTAACTACCTGTGATCTGAATAACATTGATACATGGAGACTGTACATCAAACGATACAAATACTAACTACCTGTGATCTGAATGACACTGATACATGGAGACTGTACATCAAGCGATACAAATACTATCACATGTGATCTGAATGACTATGATAGATGGAGACTGTACATCAAATGATACAAATTCTAACTACCTTTGATCTGAATGAAATGTCAGGTGTAATGGACACAACTGCAGATAGAGATTTTGTATGATGATGGCTACAGAATCTTGTCCTTTTCTGAATGGTTGATGGTGGGGCTGGACACTCAGATTCATCTCTGTCTAGCTGAGAAGACAAACGGAAGGAAACTCATCATAAAATGCTTTACCTGTGATGATGGTCAGGTAAGTTTATGGAAATGGCAGATAACTCAATGAAAAGGTTTATTCTGAAAACATTCAAGACAAAATGTTGCAATTTCAAATAAAAAAAATGTAATATTTAAACTTTATTTTACTCATTTTTTTTATGGATGATCGTTCTCCTGAAACATAAAGTTAATAATGCTTTACCATAAATACACTTTTTAAAATTTATTGGAGAAATCAAATACCTCATTTTCTGTGGATATGGTTTTGGTCTGAGAAGTTTGATCAACATTTTCCTGATTTGAACTTGTTTCACAAAATGGAGACATTTCTTCTGGGCAGACTAGACCACCCCCCTTGATGCACCATCCTGTCGCTTTGCTGATTAATGGAGACATTTTGCTGTGGCAATCAGACATTGTGGGGTTACATTTTCTTAAAGGTGTAGAAATATCTGTGTGTATAACATTATGACCCCCTAAAGCCTCATGAACATGCGAGGAATACGGCGTCACACAGAGCAGTTTTCTGTTGGGAGGGAGTGGAGTTTGAAAACTTGGGTCTGGTTTAACAGAGATACTAGACGGGGGGTCTGGAGAATCAATCATCATGGGGCTAACACAGTGAGGAAAGCAAACAGGTGACTCCACCAGCATGTCAATAGGGTGTGGGTTATCACTTACACATATTATACGTTTCTTAGCTCCCGGTTGCCCCTCCACCTGTAGCAGATCAAACACACCAGTCATGCCTGTGTGTTGTTCAACACACTGGTCTACCTGATCAAATACTCGTTTACGTGGGCCAGGTGTCTGATTGATTTCCTCCTCCTCATCAGAAAGGTAGGTATAAGAGCACCCTGATTTATTAGATGTTCGACTTGAGCAGCGGGGTGTTGTCATTAGATCACTTTTAGTGTGAGCTATAAAAGCATTTTTAGTTGGCGGTAGAGGACTATTAAGAAAACCCTCTATTTCATCATTTTCCTCAGAGTATGACCCGTCCCTCATACTGCGGAGGTTACGGGCAGCGTAAGAAGTCCACAGGGACTCATTGGTCCGGTGCAGCTGTGGTGTGTTATCAGTTATAGTTTCTTGTTTAGCACTAGCTTTTAAATGACTGTGACAATGCGGAGATGATATGACTTCTACTTTATGGGATTTTAAATTTGAGAACAAAAATTTCACTTTATCACTGCTGAGCTTCAAACTCCGGTATGGACCAGATTGCTCTCCCTTGAACACATCATCAGAGCCTGAGCTCGTCTGAGATACTGTTTTCCAGTTGGATGAATTCTCCTTGGAGGTGGATGTATCTACAGTGTTACATGTGGGTTCACCAATGTGAGGCTCACTGGCTGTAGAGTTCAGCCAATTAATAGAATCCTGTAAAGTTGGAGTTAAACTCTTCACTGGCGGTGTCATCGACACAGACTTTCGGCTACAATTATCTTTAGTCTGGCTTCCCTTTTTTGTCAAATTACCACCTGGTATTCCCTTTAAGCCAGGACTCCTTCCAATATGTGATGCAAGACCGCGACTTCCATGTGAACTTGTGTCAGATCCACGAAATGTTTTTCTGTTATAATTCTTGGGGACAGACTGAAAACAAAGAGTAAAAACTGTTTGTAAAGTGGATACATCAGAAACAAAGGAAAAAAACCCAATCAGAAATTTTGTACAATGAAATCTGACCACTTGATGTAGACTATTTTTGACAGGAAAACACATTATTTGTTGTCGTTTCATAACAAGGACTAGTTAAAATAATATTAATTTGATAGAAACAAATTTCCAATAAACATGAGCGCTGTGTGGGTTTATAGCCTTAAAACTCACAAAACCATTATTATGAACAGAAGAGTAAGCTAATATTCATTCTTATATTCAGCTCTACAACCCTTTTTGAACAACCTTTCATTCAGATTTCCTGAGTGAATATGCTACTTAATACGTTAACTATTAATTATGCAATCTGTGTTACTCATTGGCGTCGGACAACATGTGGCTGCCATAGGAACATGCAATCTGGTTAACACATACACAGATCGCTGATTCAAAGGGAAGCAATGTTTCTTACCTCTCCATACTTATCTCAGATGAACTAAGTTGTTAACGATGAAATTCTGACCTTGTGATTTGATGTAACTGATGAGTGGTTCAAGATGACATTCTGACCATGTAAGTTATTAGAGATAACTGATAGATCTAAAGAAATTTGATTAATGGTGAAATTCTAACCTTGTTTTCTGATGTCTCTGATATATCTAAGGGAATGCGGTTCAATGTACATGAACAATATTCATAGTTACTTTTATAAGACAGGAAAGACTGTAATGATCTATAAATGCTAGAGAGCTGGACAATAATTTTTTGTTTGTTTGGGGTTTTAACATTGAGCTCAAGGGCATTTCACTTATATGACGAATGCTATAAACGAACTAGCCAATGTGAGTATTTGATAAGACATGGAATAAAGAGTAAAGATGACCTACAAATGCTAAGTAGCTGGCCAATGTAAGGATTTGATAAGACAAGGAATAAAGAGTAAAGATGACCTACAAATGCTAAGGAGCTAGCCAAAGAGAGTATTTGTCCTGGAGTCCTGTAATCATGTTGATTCCACATCAGCTGACCACCAGGTGTCTTCAGACTATCTTTAGGGGCTATTTCTGCATTCAAAACAAATAGGGTGATTGGATTCATTGGTGTTTCCACCATATGGTGATATACCTTACACAGTAAACCCCCCAAATATTACAAATACCGGATGCATTTGTTTGAACAGCCATCTTGCATCATATTCTTTAAATGTAGTATTATAAAGAGGGTAACATCATATTCTTTAAATGTAGTATTATAAAGAGGGTAACAGGTAACATCATATTCTTTAAATGTAGTAGTATAAAGAGGGTAACAGGTAACCAATCCCACATTTAAAAACACCCAAAAAGAAGCAGATGGATAATAAGAGTATCTAACAGGTTCCTCACTAAATGCTTCTTTGGAAATAAGGTCAGTACCTAACAGGTCCTCTGCGAAAAGGTTTGTTTGAAACAAGCTAAAGGCTTCTGTCATTAAAATAAAATATGCCCATAGTTCAATTACCATTTTCAACTTAGTTTTGAGATCAGTTGGCACTCACAGGACAGTGTGCCAACCAAATGAGTGACGGAAACCCCCCTTGACATCACTGGCACCAAACGAAGACAAAGCAGGAGAAATGCAGAATGTTATGCAAAAGACATCGCATATAGATCGGCTACAAGCATCTCCTCGACTCAGAGCACCAGGGTAACGCTCGCTCTTGACGGTAATAAAATAAAGTTTAAGTTTGAAAATATTGGTGATTCTAATATCAGATTGCAAGATTTCTGATATAAGAGCCCTGTTTTGTAATTATAATCAGTAACTATCAGAATTAACTTCAAAACCAAACTCTGTAAGATAAAATCTTTACTTATCAAGTATGAAAAAAACCCAGCACACACACCTGGTTTTAATGCAATCTTTGAGAGGCCGAAGTCTGTCAGTTTAATGTGACCACTTTTGGAGATTAACATGTTGTCAGGTTTAATATCCCTAGGTAAATTAAACACAGGTATGTGCTTTAGTACAAAATAGGAGTGATATGAAAATAGACAATAGTGTTGATCATTCAGTATATAAGGTGAATTATTACTTTAGAATCATCTGAAAAATAAAAATAACAAATTTAAAACACCCAATAAATACACATTAAAATTTGAGGAAAAAACAAACAAATGACAAATTAAGTAATATTAAATAAAATAGAAACTGTTTGGAAGCCATCAAATATGAAACTAATTCGTATAATATGATACTTAAAACTGTTCTGCTTAGCATACCTGTGAAGATGAAGGCAGTAGAGATTATATTGAGCACACCTGTGAATAATACCTTATATATAAAACTTCTATAGAGCTTCTGCTGAGCATACCTGTGAATGATGCCCCCTTTATGAAGGTACTACAGAGCTTCTGCTGGGCATACCTGTGAATGATCTCATTAATGAAGGTTCTACAGAGGTTTTGCTGATCATACCTGTGAATGATGTCTCATTAATGAAGGTTCTACAGAGGTTTTGCTGATCATACTTGTAAATGATGTCTCATTTATGAAGGTTCTACAGAGGTTTTGCTGATCATACCTGTGAATGATGCCTCGTTTATGGAGGTATTCAAGAGCCTGAGTAATCTCTGCTGCATAAAGGATGGCCATATCTTCATCAAAGTAACCATAGACTGTTAGCAGACTTTTTACATCCCCTCCAATTAAATACTCCATTATCTGTTGTAAATGATAGACAAACTAAAGGTAAATAATCAGATTAATTGATCAGTGTTAAATGCTGAGTAAAGTAATGTTATCAGGCAGTTTACATAAAGCAAATTAAACAAATCTACGTCTTTGAGGCCAATGGAGTTACTTCCCTTTTATCATTATTGCCACAATAGGACATGTGTCTCGTTCTCTTTCACTTACCTTCAGGTGACCACTCTGTTTTGAAAACTTTCAGAGCCATATTATGTGGTGCTGTTGGGGTCAGCTATAGGACTTGAAGGGAGAATAGGCATCTATTTAACTTCCGGTGATGACAGAATTAAAAAGAATTTAGACTGTCACCAGAAATGGAGTGAAATAAATTAAATATCCCAGATCACATGACATGACTTCACGGCCCTATATGATTAAATGTGCTAAATTTTTGTTATCAATGGGAACATGTCATGCTGTAGAGCTTAGATAAAGTTTTGCATGTGGTGATCAGTGTTCAAGTGAATGAGTGTTATTAACCTGCAATTGCTTTCTATGTGGCAGCAGCCCTTGCCTTTGGCTTCGGCAATGCAGAAGCAGATGACAAAATAAAAATTAATTTATTTCTGCATTTTTTATGCTAAAGCCACACATGTTAGACTTGTTATTGTTTGAAGTGAAACATATTGTATAAATTTTATTTTTTGTCTGTTGGCTTTAGTGGGGTCTCAGTCTTCATGTGTCAAATTAGAAACTTAAAGTTTGATGAAAACCACTCTTCGTGAGCCTCAGTATTTTCTAAGAACTTGGTAAGATGAGATTTGAACAGTCTCATTGCCTATAAAATATTTTGAAACATAGATTGACTACTAAAAGTACATTGACCAAAACATTGACCAAAACATCAACCAACGTGACCAGAATTGCCATTCTGCCGACTGATTTTTCATTCGCTGAAAGGATGACGATTGACTGATTTGAACTTTGATTGACATTTCACAGGACAGGAAAAAAAGTCAAATAGAAGCTTGCTAAATTAGTAATTGATAACCCAGAAGTCCCAGCCCATCACAGTTTGTACAGATCGGTTGTCAAAAGTTCATTTCCCATGGCAAGTAAATTGTGTGTTGTTAGTTCACAGTAGATAATTGACAATGAATTATACAGGACAAAGGATCATTTTAATCACATGTACCCAGTTGAAACAGTTGCAAATTTGTCCCAGTCCTGGCAGTCCATGGAAGGGGTTTCTTGGTAATAACCTCATGTCTGTCAGAATTTGTACCAATTACTAGTCTGGGTGTCTCAGGCTGATGATGGACAGGTGCCAAGTTCAGAACACATTAGCATAACAATAGAATGTTTATATTTTGCTGTTGAGTAATTTATTGACAAATGACATCAATGCGAATTTTTTTTTTAATGCTGAAGCAGCACTTTTTTTTTGCCAAAACCAATATTTGTATTGCAAGGGCTGTGGCAGCATTGCCGGAGACAGGGATACATCTGTGTGAGAGAACCAGATTCATCCAAGTTCCAACTGGATGCCCTGAATTGAACAATTGCCTTATTCGGACAGCCAGTTTAAAGAAATTTTAACATGCAAAAGATAGAGAAACTGTTAAAATTGGACACCCAGTTACTTTAAAAGTGAAGCAAAATGATCATTTTGGACAGCATACTTTTGGATTTCTGACTAAGCTCCTGCACATCTAGGGTAAGTAAAGTGTGTTTTAAAAATTTGAATAAGAAAAATTCTTTCTTTATAAAAACATTTCTAGAGTGACATTTAAATGGTCACAAAACAAAATGTATTTTTACAAAGGAAAAACTTGCTTTGGTTGGAGATGCTCTCTAGTGAATAAGGGTACCTAACCAAACCTTTATTATCAGTGGGCATTAAATGTGAACACAATATGTTTGTTTGTTTGATTGGTGTTTAACGTCGTACTCAAGGGTATTTCACTTATATGACGACGGACAGAAATAC
>JAVFBW010144976.1:0-12638 GCA_034783835.1 Mopalia ciliata | reverse complement strand
TTCCTTTATAAACCCCCCCCCCCCCCCCCCCCCTCCCCCTCTAGCATAACAACAGATCTGCTTTGTACTGCCCCTTATCTCTGAGGACATAAGGGCAGCGGTGAGCTCCCCCCTCCCGGCTGCTCCCAGGAAACTATAATCTATAACCCCAAAGACAAATGCAAACAGATATAGTAACAATATTAAATACATCTTTATTGGATTAAAACCAAGCTATTTTCAACAAAATATGGAGATAATTGGATTTTATCCTGGGCATATACAATAAATCAGCTAAACAATTAACAACAAAATAGTGTTTGGACGGAATGGTATCAGCTAAAGACACTGCAAAACTGTAAACATTAGGAATTTGTTAAAATGATTGTAATATTTCAAAATAAAATTATCTATGTAGAAATATGTTCTTTGAGATATGATATGCAAAACCAAAAAAACGCAAAAACAACAAACAACTGGGATCGAAATGATTAGCATAAAATAAAATTGGCATTTTTTATGTGGAGGGAATGTAAATTTTCAGACACAGCAACAAGACAGTTTTATAAAGACAAATTGTTTGTGGACGGATCGATAATTTAAAAAACAAAAAGGTCTGATTATGGAAAGACTTTAATGTATTTAGCAGTAATACAACAAGACCTCAAACAATAACACCATGTAACAATTAGAAAATTCAAAATGTACAAGGTTTAAAAGCAACTGAATTATTTCTTGAGTAAATATTTTATATAATTTTATAATGTTTTTTCTTCACTTACTGGCAGGAAGACAATACTGTCAAACTTACATTGTCTAGGTGATTTTTGTGTCTCAATATTTTTTGTATAGTCAGAAATCACTGTATCCTTCCATTTGAATTATTTTTTGTTAACAGTAATAAATTACTTAAAAGATGATTTTTCAACATTTATAAAAATAATAACATAAAAAACAAGAATCTCAATATACATTTAATACTAGTTCAACTTAGAATCAATAATAGTGCTAATAATACAGATAATGTATCAATGGCGTAACTTTAAAGCTACAATATTGACAATTGTAACATGACTTTGATGACACCCAATCACGTTGTCACACCTTATTCATAGGTCATGGTTACAATGTCAGGGTTATAAAGCTGTGACAAGTCTATTGTTCTATAAATTCTACACCACTTCCTCCCTCACTGACTTATTGATTCACTCACACACACACACACAGGTCCTGTCTATACATTCACTCACGATCCAGTCCTATTGTCACAGCAAACTGTTAGTATCAGTGTTAGTAGCATGTCACACTATAAAGCACTTATATAAGCTCGGGTGTGTAGAACTTTGACAGTAATACACATATCACAGAGGCTTTGATGAGCATAAATAATCCAATAAATAATAAAACTCTTTCATACAGCATTCATTTCATCCAGTTTTTTCAGGCAAAGCAAGTAACTTTGTCAGCATATTGTCAATTCACAACTTTTTACATCCAGCTTAAAACTGATAATAATCTAGGTAAAAGGACTGTTTGTGTTTTAACACTGTAGTTAAGCAGATATGATGGCATATCATCTTTCGAACACTTGAACTATTCAGCCAACAGTGTGATCAAACTGTACAGGTCAGTCAAATACCCAACCTGAAAAAGCCACAATGTGCAGATAAACAACACACACGTTGTTGTTGTAACACAATCTAGTTGCTTGAATTGGACAACAAAACACAATGTGCATAGCTATTATCACCTCAACAAAACACAACTCATACTTAGATACGACAATCAGGTCAAAGCAACCCAATTAATTGAATACTATTAATCTTATTCACCACACAAAAATATCCCACCATTCACACGTAATCTAAATGATAATTATTCATTAAAAATATCCACCAAACAGGATAACTTTAACAAAATCTATACACCTATATCAACCAAATAACACTAATATTAATCAACTGTAACATAATGATTCACTTCCTTCTAATAAACACTAAGTGAATACTGCAATACTTTTTTTAACACTATAAATACTACCTATATAGATTTAAACAAACAAATGAAAGAGATATGACAGGAGATACATTAATAGTTCAATGAAAACAAACAGTTGAAGCAGAACATAACAAAACAAACCCAAAATAGGTCTCCAAATAAACTGTTGGAGAATAATTTGCATAATAATTTAAATATAATTCATGTAGATATCCAGTAAATACCTGTATTGAACCATACCCAGGTAGAGTCAGTAACATTGATTAAGGTTACCACCTGGTTAAACAGGTGTTTAATCAGTGTTAAGAATGAGACTGACCCCCTGTAACACCCAATGACTGATGTGTTCTGACGTGGCCAGATCAGCCTCAAACACCAAGCCGACACCCATAGCATTTCTTCTCTGTGAGGTCACATATACTGGCGTGCGGAAGGTGTTCTGAAAATGAATAACAAAATAACATATAAACATCAAACAAAAGCAGTTCCCAATTCAAACATATCATAAGTTTTGGGGGGGCTTGATGCTTAACACTAGCCCGAGAGTTGTGATATTTGTCTCAATTCAAGTTCAGGTTTCCAGCATTAATCACACAGTTACATTACATTGAAATCATGCCAATCCTAAAACTGTAAGGTATCTCAAAATTTAAATGTTAATGAACAAAATCAGTTCCGATTAATACGTTTCCGTTCCTGCGTTGCAGCAAACTAAACAAGTGATATGTTCCAACAGTGCAAAAAGTGTAGAAAAATCTGCAGGCAACTATTGGAATGAATTAGGTGTAGTTATTATCTGTAAATGCTGTTCACTGATTGGACAAACTGTCTTTTGCTCTAAACACAAACAAAGGCTAAGAATGTTCCCAAACCAGGGTACTCCTATGGAGTATTAGAGACATGACAGTACATACCTGTAATTTAAGTCTGTGGGCCTCAATGGGTATCACTTTCAAAACAGGTAACTCCTGGATAAGCTGTTTAGGTTTTTGTTTGATAATACACATCTGTTGATGATCCCAGGCTGCTCCCTCCAAAAACAGACCATGGACAAAGCATCCTGTCACATAAAACAGACAGGTCAGTTTGGCATTCTTTGTTAGTCACATTTTACATTAAAAAAACGATAACAAATTAAAAATAGTCAACAAATCGTCTACAGATATAAGATGTGTAGATAGCAACAACAAAATTAAGGTTCTACATTATTCCTCATTAAGAAGAAATCCTATATGTTTACTAATTCTTACCAGTGAAGGTTTTTACATTATTTCACACAACAAATAAAGTGCTAAATTGGACCTCATTGCCACGGAAGTTTTATATTATTCCTTATCACCAGTGAAGTTTGACATAAGTCTTCATTTCTAGGGAAGTTGGACATTATTTCTCATTACCAGTGAAGTTCTCCATTTTTCCACATTGCCAGTGAAGTTTTATATTTTTCCTCCTTACCAGTAATAGTAAATTTAAACAAAACAAATTTCCCATGGTAGTTACTTGTAGGAGATGCCCAAAATGGAACTTGACACCTAGAATTTTGCACCAACGTTAAATCCTGGTGTAGCATTTTCTGTTTATTATTGTATTCTGTAATGTTAAATGTTAAGGTGAAACACCTACCCTGATGAGCACGCTCTGTAACATCGTCAGGTGTGGCAAACTGTGTAACAGAGGTGTACAGGGTCGACTTGTCCAATGGCCAACCATTTTTACGACAGGTGGCCTGGACGAGGGCAGTCAGGTAAGACTCTGGGATATGAAGTCCGGATAACCACATCACAGCTGGTTCACCCTCGTTTACCTACAAAATAATAACATCATCATTTATTTATTTAATTAATTTACTCATTAGGTTCAGAATGTGTACTTTCACTTGAGAAACACAATCATTCATTCAATAAACATTCACTGATATAAAGAATACCATACAAAATAAGGATCATTTTGGGTCTTTGCGAAAATGAAGATTAAGAGTATTTTCATTATTTTTGGGATGACACTTTCTTTTCAAGATTTTAGAAAGCTTTGCAGTCTGAAACCCGTCCGGGAATCAAACCAACGACACTCAGAGTTAGCAGAGAGTTCTTTTTTATTTTTGCATTCCTAACATATTATTAATAAGCCTGTCGAGGGTTTATATTTGTGTTTAATTGATTAATTGATTGATTGGGCTTGACCACTGTACTTGAAATATTGATTAACAGGTAAACTCAGGTAAATCTGTATCAATAAAAGCCTAACTCACCCATCTAGCATATTGCATGTTTCGTTTCTCGAAATGGATCATCCAGTTAGCCAATGACTTGAGAGTTTCAGGTGCTAGACGTCGCCAAATGGATGGAATCTGTCCATTAAACAGGGCTCTGGCAACTTCATCTAATTCACTGCTCATTCCTACCTCACCAATCAAAGCCTACAGGAGAAAATATTACACCATTGGTAACTGATGTTTTTCATTGATATGCTGCTTACATTCATATGTTGGTCAGCTGATCAGGATTTGTTTGGTGTGCCTGTGTGGGGGTCTTCTCCAATCCCAGTCACTCAATAACACTGTTAGGTCTTTAAGAGGAATTTAATTTGTTTGTTTGACTTGTGCTTAACGCCGTACTAAAGGTTATTCACTCATATGATGACATGCCAGTCCAAGGGGTGAAGAAAACCACCCTCAACACCACTGGTAACAAACAAAGACAAAATGGGAGAAATACATGATAACAACAGGACGCAGTAAACAGATAGGCTTCCTGTTCCCCCTTTAGCTCTGACAGCACCAGGGCAACATTAAGCACCCTCCAACCACCCGCAAGAGGAATTTAAACAGTTAACAAACACAAAATTGAAAAAAAGAGAACCCACAATATTACAAGATTATTAAGGCTTAAAACTGCCTTTTCATACAATATTTTATAATAAGTCTAATTATTTCCCAGGACCTACCCATTGGCTTAAAGTTTGCTACTGATTGATTTCTGCTTAACACCAGTGCTCAAGGATACAGGTTTTTTTAAAACTTGTATGACAGCTCCAAGACAAAACCTGCACATGCACACAACAAACAAATCTGAAGTGATTTATTATTTTACTTCTTAAGTGTTACAATGACACATAATGAAGAGAACACATACCCGTTTCAGCGTTGTCAGTGATCGTTTCATTCTGGTAATCAATTTAGCAAATCTCTCTAACTCCTGGAGAAGCACAACAGTAGTGGGTGATATTTCTAAACCAAACTTCTTCTTGATTTTATCCAGTTCAATCTCTGGTGGTAAGCGAGTCAGGACGTCTGAAGCGATCTTATCAATAAAATCTTCCCGACTAATACCACCTCCACTGTCACCTTATGGTCAAAACCAAAAACATTTTTCTTCAATAGTAATGGTCAGAATCAAAATCAATTATTTCAATTACTAGTGGTTAAAATGTAAAACAATTATTTCAACTGTTAAAGGTCAATAACTATTGCATCAGTACAGGCAATTTTTAATAAAAGGCAAAAGATTTCCTTGGATTTCACAAGAAAACAATAAATAGGTAAATAATAATGTAATAAATGAACCTATAAGCAACATATTAACACCGAAATAACATTTACAAATTTTAATGTATGTATTTCATATGTTGATTAGGTCCTGAAAAAAAAGTACCCATCTATACTTTGGGATAATAATTACTCCCATTAATTTCGTAAAAACTAGTTTAGCTCAGAGTTAAACTACTAACAGTATAATTACTAAAACACAAAATTGCTTAGAGTGAGGAACTCAAACTGGCAGCATTTAAGATAAACACTGAGATGGCTGAGATAAAATAGATGATTTGTTAAGCTTGAGTCTAGGTAGTCCAGGAAACTAACATATATTCTCTATCTCAATTAAGGGAGAATAACTAATAGCAAAGAAATAGCAGGTGTTTACAAACTGACTTTTAATGGTTATTTTAGGAGATAACACTCTCTTAGTAAGTTTGTTAAATACAAATTCAGAAAGACTTAAAGTTTCGGACATCCACTTGATTTGTGTAGGGTATATTATCACAAACCAAGTGGACTTCCATAACTTGAAGTCTTTCTATGTTTCTTCAAGATATTGTTCTATGTTTTGAAACTCTTGTACTCACCTGTCTGTGGTTGAAGTTCGACGAGATGAGACCACATGTCCCTGGCGGCCAGGGTATAGTAGCCAATCTCTGCATTGGGGTGCAGTCCAAACACTTCAGGTGTGTTGGCCAGGGGAAGACTCTCTATATAATCTGTGGGGGAGAAATAGACACATTAAAAAAATTTAATCTTGTGATTGATTGATTGATGTTTAATGCCACTTTTTAACATATTTCACTTGTATGTCATTCATGAGCCCCAACAGTATTACCACACAATGACAATTATAAAATAAATATAAAAGTTAAACATGCATATATTGTCATTTCTTGGAGTTGTGACAGGTCCACAACAATAAAATATCAAAGATTGTCCGAGTCCTGTGTTCCAAAATTAATTTTCTTCCAGTACAAAGTAAATGCATGACATGTGTGGTGGGAACATACTGCCTCGTTCATAGCCAAAGGATACTTAGATTCATTGGACTATCACAAGACTAAGGTTTTAACCATGTCTGATTGGCTCTATAAAATGTTCTTCTTCAATCAGCAGTTTGTCGGCGATAATAGCTCCGACATGAGCTAGTGTTAATCAATATAAAACCAACATTAGAAAAAGTATATTTTATTCAATTCTAGCCTATTCAATTCAGAAACACTGTGAACTGAGGGCAAAATAAGATTATAGATATAGAATCCTCACAACCTGGAAAACCCAGTCAGGCAGTCTGCACACCTTGACACAGCCTTGTCAAATCGAATAGAACAGAATAAACAGTTCCCTAAATGCGGATGGCCATGCTGGTTAGGAAATGTTTAAGTGGTCGGATGATTAATTTCCATTGTGACAAATAGTTTAATTCAACTGTTAACCTCCCTAACTGACAGTGTGTTAGATAAATGACAGTACTGACCGACATACACATCCCTGACTCCCTCTTCGGGTATTCTATAATCCACGTCATCGTTGTGATAGAAGTGGAATGGTTGGAACGTATCAAAGATGAAATCTCCCATGTATTCATCCATGTATGTCCTCAACACACGTCTATCAAAGTCATCAATGGCTCGACCTCCGTACATCACCTTCAAATAACAATTGGGTTGATTTTATCATTGTTTAATTAACTTATCAGGTATGTGTAAAGTGCAAACTTGGTTTCTCCTACTTTTACAAATATGACACAGGACTAAAAACATGAAAAAGCTGATTTTGATACACAATGCCTGATTTTTCACAATGATCACAAATGGTACAAAAAGCCATAATGTTCAAAGGCATTACATATCATGTTAATGGCAGCCTTTTTTGACTGAAATTATCGAACAATAAGGTTGATTCACTGTGGTTATTTTTCAGTCATACTCTCACAAGGTCAATTTGAATTACAACGTTTTACAGCAATACTAAAGTGGGGGACATACCTCTCCAATCAGATATTTCAAACTGTTCCATGGTATTTTGGTATCACCTTGTTCGGCTGCTTTACTCAGGTATGTGTTTAAGATCTGTTCACACACCTGGAAATCAGACTCGTTGAAATCATAAGGAATATTCCAACCAATTTTACCATACTTTCTCCTCTCTTGTACGACTGCATGGAAAAATGCCAGTACGAAAACAAGAGATGGGAAATTCTTGTGAGGGCAATCCAATAAAGATGCAGCAGTTATACGATGGTATGTACTGCGGAGGTTCAGTTTTAAACCATTTGGAGGTTCCGTGACGACTTTGAGTGATCGTTGTAGAATCCCGATGGGGAAGTTAGGGGTAGGTTCTGTTGTCAACCAGAGCCGGAAGTCTGGGTGGGGCTTTGTGAGTTTCTCTAACTCCTTCTCCAGGTGCTTCAGCCAGCTGACGAGTAAATGACAGTTCTGTAACATCAACCACTGACCACGAGCTATGGCAGTCTCCAGTAGTTGAATTGCGACCTTAAGGAAACAAAAACATGATCAGGTTTATAGAGAGAAAATGGTGTTTTAAGTCAAATTTCTTTGCTTGATTGGGGTTTTATGTTGTAATCAAGGGTATCTGACTTTATATACAAAGATTGATTGTCCACTTTTTAGTCCACTGTGTTAAAAAAAGGTCTAAAACCTACTGAACTGGTGAATGGTACATAGAAAAAGGAATAGTATCCAACACGCTAACCACTAAGCTGGGTGGCAGGCCAGTTTAATCTTTAAGGCTGGTGTTAACTTCCTGTTTTCTTGGCGCTCTAAGCGATCCATCCACGCTGTTATATGAGTGATAACTAGTAAGTATAGTGTTTAACACAAATCTTAGCAAACATAAAAACTAATAAAATGAGATTCAATATTTCTTTCGCAACTATATAAGATATAAGAAATCTATACAGAACAAAACTGTGGAATTAAACACATTCTGTACCCCATGAGAGGATACCTCTAAATCTTAATAGCTCTGAATTTTAGAAGAGGATACAGAGAGAGAAGGGCACTAAACAATGATATGCTTACCTTGTCTTGTCCCTGTCCCATGGAGAGATATTTGAGTTTGTTGGTTCCAAAGCCTGTTCTCTCTGCTAATTTCATGAGATCACTAGCTGGGTCAGACCCAGGACTTAAAATAAACACAATTGGAGAGACAGGTGTACTCTGTTCAAATATTGCTTCGAAACTGATGATAGGTGGAGTGACATATTTCTCTCCCATAATACTGATGACATACTCTGTGACAGCACGGTAGATACGATCAATTCGGAAACATCGCAGGAGCATGAGCTTTTGGAAGGCTGTCAAGGTGGTCCCATATTTCATGGGGAATGTTTGAGACTCCGGAGCATCATGGTCAAACCACTGCAAAATAATGTTACAATTATCATCAAGTGTATCAGGAATTTAAACACAAAAATGAAAAGTATCAAATTAAATATGAAGTGACATATTTAAAGGATTAGAAGAAGGCAATGTTAAATACAATGGTAATCTTTCTCTAACAGATTTCTACATAGGCCAAAAATCATAATTTTTAGCAATTTTTTTTTACACAAATCTCTTACATAACTTTTTTTGTAAGCATATTGATCAATATTTAGAGTTGATGACAGGGATTACATGCATGTTTGTAACAATATGGAAAAGGTTTATGGTAGATTTTAAGCATGATGGAAATGAGCACATAGCAGACTTGAAAATATGTTTAGTTCTAAAATGTTAAGATTTAGGTGTCAAGTATCACATTTTAGATACTCAATTAACTAGTTTTGGATTGTTCTATTTTAATCCAGCTTCATAATCTTACCTGTTTCCAGATCTTGCCGTTGCGTTCAATGTCATCGAGGAGTGTGGAGAAGTTATCCGGCGCGACCTCAACCAAGCGAATAAGATCCTCCCAGCCTTCGTCTGGTATCCAAGGATGAGGTTTCTTACGCTTACTCTTCTCCAAGGCAATATTACCCTAAAACAACAACAGCCGTGTCACATCGTAAACACATTCATCAAAATATTTTGTCATAATACAAAGAATTTTACATCAATTGGGCAAACAAACCTCATACATCACGCTACCTTTGTCATAAAAAACATCTTGTCACTCGCTATGTTATAAATTCCCATAATATCACTCACCCTGTGTGATAAACCCCACGCTATCACATACCCTTTGCCTTAAACCCAATACACCAAGCCCCCTGTGTCATTATAAACCCCATACATAACACCATCTTTGTTATAAACCCCATATTGTCACTCACTCGGTGTCGCAAATTCCCATACTATCACTCACCCGGTGTCATAAACCCCATACTATCATGCACCCTGTTTCACCAGAGTTATACTTTCACTCGCCCCATGCAAGCGATTTTGCTAAAGCCAAGTGATAGTACAAGTGCTCTCATAACAAGGAGTTACTTCGATCTATGAGTGTTAGTAAAGGTAACTGAGATAGACTAGGTTGAAGATTACCTTGATGAAGAAATCCAGTTCTTCTTGAATCACTTTTGACTGATCTTGTTCCAATTTAATGGTGATTTGGAACGAAAACAACAGTTTGTGCTTCTCAAATATACCTGGAATAAAACACATATGCTATAGTTTTAGATTACCTGCTTAGCTAAAAACAAGAGACATGTCAATTACTGTCACTGAATTCCATCGACAACTTTCTTTACACTGATCTAGATGTAGTAATAACTTAGAATCTGATAGTTATCAGCTGATTTGGCAGGTTTCCTATATAAAATCTAAATTGGTTACTATTTAGAGATTTGCAAAATGCAGAAGTAATGGACCCAAAACTCTAGACGAGCACTGTATCTGATGTCTGACCGTGGTACATACTAACCTGTACATCCGTAGTTATAAACATTGTGTGTCAAGGTTTCTGTGATATTCTTCAACCGCTTCTGGAGAATGGTGTCTGGGAGACTTTTCTTCAGGGAGAACTCGAAAACATCCAGGTAAGAGGAGAGTGAGTACTGGTACATGGTGTTTATAGTGGACATCTCCGCCAAGACGAAGAAAAGAATAGCACCCCTTTTAGCTGCAGGTCGATAACCGTCACGTAGTTTGTCAATATCTATAGCAGTCTTAGCTCCTAATTTCAGCTTTTCAGCCACCTGAACAAAGAAACAAAAACGTTTTAAAAAAGTATCCCAAAGGACCAGGTTACTTTAGATTATATCATTCAACAGTTTCATCATCTGACCTCAAGAAAGTTTTCATATTTTTCAGTTGTTAATCCATCTACAGGTACACCCTTTAATCAAAATTTGATAATAATCCTTCATTTAACATTTATTTTACTTTATTAATTAAGCTGCATAGTGCTCTCAAGGTAACAAGGGTTTAGCCAAAAATCAAAAGTATTCAGTCCAAAATGGTCAGTTTCTTCACTTTTTAAGTAACTGGGTGTCCATTTTTTTCTTATCTCCTGTATTTTAAAGTTTCTTACAACAGGGTGTCCAAATAAGGCAATAGTTCAATTCAGGGTGTCCATATGATGTGTGGACACCCCACTACCTAAGCCTTTGCAAAGTAATGTTTTTAATATCACAATCTTTGCATCTTGCCAAACCTAAGAACACTACTGCCTGCAATCTCTATATAAAAATGTAGATAGGCAGGCCAGTGTACCACCTAAAGAGGAGCCTGGTCACACCTACATCCTAAACAAGATATCATACCTCAGTAGCCTTGGTCTTTGTATCCTCTAATGTTTGAACGAGCTCCACGTTATCTAACATGTTACCCTGCGTCTGGGCTAACTCTCGTAACAGAGAATCCTCTAGATCCTTCAGTAATTTCTTGTTCTCGCTGTCAATATACAAATAACAACATCAGCTCAATAAAACATTTAAATGTTTGATACCAATGAAATAATTTATGACAGAGGATATAAAGGTATACATTTACAAGACATGAATTGCATTAACATCTTAAAATCAGTCTTGTGCTGAATTTTTATTTGAATAAAACAATGTTAGATTAACCATTAAGGCATGTAATCCCAAAACAAGAACATAGAGCCAGTATTGTGGAGTTTTTAATTCTCATGGATTCTTATAACTAATCCAGTTGAATGCGAGTATAACTGTCCACTGACCTGGTTTCTTGAATCAGTCTCTCTCTTTGCTCCTCTAATTCCTTCCTCTCAAACTTTACAATCACAGACAACAACTGATCTTCCAAACCCTAGAAACACAAAAACACAAATATATCAGTCGTGAACAAAGATTATCCACTAATACAATAAACACACAGTTTCTTATTTCTTTGTAAAAAATGAAATCTGATTTCTATGTAGGCCCTGAAATAGAAACTAGTATAGCACAAGGGTAAATATTTTCAATATCTCATGATTATTCTTATATAGCGACTATAACTTTTTAGCAGAAGTCCAAATTCAATACTTCTCTTTCACTGATTATGGTTCCCATAGCTAATCCAAATCGAGTGTTTATGGAATATCAACTACCATCAGGTCTGAGAATCCCATACCTTGAGTGTGACAGTATAGTTGATGACCATAGACTTTCCAAAGATGTTAGGACCGTATTTGGGATTGGCTAGCTTAGTGTTTAGATACAGTCTGAAGCTGGGATCATAATCCACTTCTTTATCCCCCAGAATCACAAACTCTCGTCCCTGACCACCTGCAATAGACAAACACATCAATTTCAATTTAAAAGAAGGGAATAAATTATCTATATTTAAAGGAAGATAGGTGAATGTAAAATACAATGTATATAAAAAGCATTCAGGGGACTATCTAACAAAGTGTCGATATTTTGTGAAGGCATTGTGTTGTCATGGCAATTAAGTTGAATGTAAAAAAAACATGTCTGATACAACAGGCCCAAAATCATTAGAAATGTTGAAAAACATCAGATTTTATCAAATGTTAGCGTCTCAAGACTACAAAAAAATTGTATTGTATTGAGTTGATTGCCAAACATTTGAGTTTATTTTTCATATGAAATTCTATTAACATTATATAAAGAATCTAAGAGAATGGTCTCAAACGTTATTTCACATTAACTTTTCAGATCATTGGCATAACAGCCAGTCAAACAGCTGGAATGTAATTCTGGATCTAG
>JAVFBW010144965.1:0-12643 GCA_034783835.1 Mopalia ciliata | reverse complement strand
GCCGAAGGGCATTTTTGGTTTCACCAACATATTGTTTCAGACACTTCTTACAAGTTATAAGGTATACCACATTTTCTACATATTCTTTTTTGAGAAAATCTTCAGTAGAGACTGGAAACAACTTTGATACAGACAGGTCAAATTTTTATTAAAAGATATGTTAAGATTACAATATATTAGAATAACAATAGGCATGAGTGTGAATAGTGTTAGGAGAAACTAAAATCAGATGTTCTTATTTTGAGTATAATTGCTTTAAAAGAGAGGTCTAGATATAACCACTAGGTATCATCTCTTAATTTCCTGCTAAAGGAAAGCCAAGAAAAAGATCGGTTCTCTTACATATTATAAGTCTACTGATAATATATGCCATATCAAACTATAGTCATTCAGTAAAAACAGACATTACCACAAATAAGTTTCCATTTTCTGATCATCCAAAAAACTAGTTATATTAGTTACAAAATCCCACTTTTCACAACAAGATTTTTGTTTAATATTATAACAAGCTTGATAAATACGCATTACAATGATGATGCTTTGTCGGTCTTCTCAAAAGAAAATTCATAGCACCATTACAATACATTACTCTCAACGTTGTTAATTTTAACACATACATAAACCTTCATAATATTTAAGAGTTCTTCCAATAAATTTTACACAAGACATTAACAGCTTGTCAAGTTACGAGTTCTGGTTATAAGCATCACTTTGAGACACACTGCAATCAAATGCAGCTATTCAAGAAGTCTTAGAAAAAGGGTGAAGTTTTGGGAAAAAACAAGTGCAACATGGTCTTCATTTATGTGGGAATGTGAGTTTTTCTGGGGATTCTAAGGGATACAGTTTAAGACCTTTTTTTCTCCAGTTTACGCAGTGTCTGGTATTCCTCAGTCATCTCAGATACTTATTCAGCCCCTTGGTGGATGCTCAACTCTGTTCCCTAAGCTTCCCTAAGTACTCAGAAGGAAAGACCACAGTTGGCGGAGTGAACCAGAGAGTATTACCAAAAATTTGCATGTATCTAGCCAAAAAACCATAGGCTAAACATAGTCACAAACAAAAAATCAAAATGTCACATCTACGCCCAAAGATATCAACTTAATTTAAAAAAAAGAAACTAAATATAAAAACAAGGGTCATGATTTACTTTACTGGATTCCTCTTTAACCAACTATTATTCAGTTTGTGCGAGAAATCTTTAAAAAATGTCCAATTAACAAAATGACACGAGTAATACTTAACAAATACAAAAACAATAACATACAATATAGATAAAGATACAATAAACTTTAATATAAAAACACTGAGATGCTTTTCTGGCAAATCACATCAAATGGCAAGCGTTATATTCACATTTTAACATCATCTGATGAATTATGCCAATATAATTACACAATATAAGGCTGTACATGTAAATTAGAAGAGAATTTATACCGACACTTGGTCTTGTATATGAGGGAAGCAGCTTGGTGATAACAATGTACCACCCAACCAGACTATCAAACAGAGGCTGAATGTAGAGTAGTATTATGGTTAAACAATAGTAACTTATAGCCAGCAGCAATAACCAGTTATACACAGAAGTGTATATTTTAGTGTACAGGTCAAATGTAAACACAGTTGTACTACCTCCTTGAACATGCCTTCATATCGGTAGAATCAGAGTTTTATTTAAAAAACATACATTATAACTGTAAATGTTTTCAATCATGATTTTTGTCCTCATTATGATGATAACGTGTTTCTATAAATAAACAAGTAGAGTCAAAAAAGATTTGCCAACAACAAATGGTTGTATGGAACAGCTACTTATATAAAATTGTTTCCATATCAAAATATGTGTATACTTTTCATGGGATAATCCACGATTAAACTAATCATCAATGTCTCACTTCTATTTTCTTGGGACTAAAATGTAGTTCAAAGAGAGTCTCCCAATGTGGTTGATGGGCAATGCAGAAGGCCCAATAGTGCAGAATGATTAGGATTCATGGCTATTTTAAGGCCGCAAGAAAACAAAGGATGGGACTTCTTTGAAAAGCACTACTATCACCTATGTCCAGAGGACAAAGTAAAGCCTTTCAAGATAAAATTTCCTCACTTGTTAACATTTCCAAACTTGCATTAGAAAAGATAAAGCCAACTTACAAACTAAGATTTTACTAACCTGAAATGCAGAGCATATTTGTGAAAGTCTTAAAAACAATTTTGACCTGAAGAGGAGATAGCCGTGTTATTTCTAACCCATGCAGTCTTACACGAAGGTTTGTGACCCATCAGGTTATATTCAGGAATACAGATTTTTAATGTTTTTAGTTTGTTAATAAGCCCATGGCAACTAATTTAAGTCACAGGAAAAGTTTGATTTAAATTTCTTTAAAATAAAAATTGTCAAACCAAAGGATGTTCTTGGTTTATCCTTCTTAAACAGACACACATTTTAAATAAGATTTTAAGAGGTTACACTTGTATCTATAATAATGTTTATACAACACTTGAAGGTCCCAACAAAACCAGATAACTGAGCCCACAACAATACTCTATTAAAAACAGATAATATATGATGAAAACATTCCAATCAAAAGATTATGTGATTGCTAATTCTTAGAAAATCAAGGCGATCGGCATGCCAGCAGTTCTCAAATATCAAAGTCCAATCGTTAGTTTTTATGCTCTGAAAGTTTGTCATTTAGGAAGAAATTAGCTGCCCGTTCACAGCAATTTTGACAGATATTATAGACATTTTGGATTGTCCTTTAAAACACACCTCCTCCAATAAGAGCCAGTAGGGCTCTCCTGTAATCACCAGATGTATCATCCTACAACAAAAATTCAGCATTTTTTAAAAATAATTAAGAGAAGAAATAAAATGTCCTTGCGGTCTATTCCAGTTGAAAAATGTCTTCAAATATTTAGCTTATTATAAATAAGGATTTATTCAAAAATCATATGCTTATTAACCCATATTGTTGCCAACTTATATGAATACTGACATCAGAAACCTTGGCTCCACTGGGATTGATCACCAGGTTTGTAGCTAGCCGGGTCAACCCTCTAACATACAGAACATAATACCCATGAAAGGAACACCTGGGTTTAAACAGATAATGCCACACTAACACAAACCCATGTGATCCATTCTGATGGATAACTACAGTTCCTCCAGTGCCAAGAAAATGCAATATGACTAGATTTGAGACATACCGCCTTTAGCCAAAAGTCAACCATTATGACCCTGCAGATTGCAAAGCAACGAAGGAGTTTGTTTGTTTGTGTGATTGGGGTTTAATGTCATAGTCAAGGGTATTTTCCTTATATGATGATTGACGGATTATCCACTTCACACTGTTCCTTGTCTAATAGGATGGAAACCCGAAATGAAACCTTGACTGGTCAGAATACAATTACATCACAAAAAAATTGGCTTCATGTTGCCGCTTAGCTTTGAAAATACCAGGGTAACTTGAAGCTCCCTCCCAACCCTCCTTTCTTTCTGACATAGGACATCAAGGGTTGTACGGCAGAGTAGCGCCATCTAAAATTACTTCCAAGCACATTTTTCTCCAGTCTCACTAGATGGCATATCCTTAAATCATAACGCCACAGTATCCCTCCTGAATATCTTACCCTAATGAATACTCACCCTTATGAACTTATCTAATGATTGTCCATATTTTTTCTGGAATAGCTGTTTAATTTGCACCATATCTACTTCTGATCTGGTCACAATGATACGGATTAATGTCCTATCGTTAGTACCCATTCCCTGCAAAATAACAGTTTTTACAAAAATATAAACAAATTACATGAACAGTTTGCTTCATAAATTACGGGCCATATAATTTAAAAAAAAATATATATGCCAGTGTTCACAGCAGTCAGCTGTTTAACTAAAAGATACATATTTCTTCACATGTACATCAGTCTGGAAACAGCATTGACCAGTTTTTGCGCAATATATATTTTTATAGTAGAGAAAGGAAATTTTGTTGTGTCCTCTAGGGTTCGAATTTTAAATTGCACAAGAAAGTGTAGCAATATGGGGAATTTGGGTGCTGATAACAGTTTCATTACTTTAAGAAGCTATGTTACGTATGGTATCACTTGACAGCCAAGTAGGTCAAAACATCTGATATGAATAACAATAACATATAACCATAAGGTAAAGTGTTTTATTATTTATATACCATGTGAAAGAGCAGGAAATTCTTCATATATAACAATGTTTTTTCACTGCAGTGAAATAACCCTTTTTGTCGATACTCTGTAAACTTTGATCCTGTCCAGACTACATTACTTTTTTGAGTGACTTCTGCAAATAGAATATTACACAGGTAAATTTTTAGACCATAAATATAGCTCTTCTGAATGGTAGAAAAAATAACCCATGTGACGCTTCAGGTCTTGTGGGTTAACCTTTTCAACCATATACTCAAGCAATATTTATGTTATTCAAATTTCACTGTGTAATGTCCTCTATATATACTAATACTCTTTAGTCAAAAGTATGTTATTTCATAGCTGAAAGCATAAATATACTTTAATTGTACTGTCCCTAGCCAGACAGTCTATGTTCATAGCCGACTGACAACAAACTAAACCATTGAATGAGAAATGTTAATCACCGTTGGAAAATTAATCTTCCTTCACGGAAGTATAGATACCATGACTACACTCACAGCACACTCCCCACTTACAACTGATGAATATGGTATCACAGGTAAAAATGTATAAATTATGTGGTACTTGCCTTCATAGAATGGTAGAGTCTATCACAGAAGTAATTATGTTTGTTCTGGACAACTCTCACTGCAATGAAAGAAAACATCAAATGAGAACACTCAATCTACAAACCAATCATTCAATTTGAATACAGGATACTAATTTCAAAAGCAAAAAAAAATATGTGAAAAATTTGGCATCACATCTGTTCTCTCTTATTCTTGGCTCACTCATATACATTAGGGTTGACAGACGGACTTGAATCTGTGAAAAGTAAATCAATTTGTTTGTTTGATTGGGGTTTAACGTGTACTCAAGGGTATTTCCTTTATATGACAACAGACCGTCCACTTCACACCGTTCCTTGCCTTATTAAGGCGGAAAATAGAGAGGACACCTCCTGAAAACCACCCCTGCGATTACCAGAGCCACATTTTGTGACTAACTGATATACCTGATGGTTGACAGATGGACTTTATTCCCTGAACGGGAAATTGGATTAGGATTAGTAAGCAAGCTGGCTAATGACTAAGAGATGGACATGAGATATTTCTCTAGGCTCATGGCTGACTTTCTAACAGAAAGCATTCCCTTTTATCCCCCACAGTTTGGGGTTTAATGCCATACTTAAAGTTATTTCATTCATATGAGAGCATTTCACCTCAATGGGTGAAGTAAATCACCCTTGACACCACTGGCAACAAAAGCAATATTGGTTGTGATACAGATACCACAAAGGCAGCAAGAAGCTCCCTCCCAACTGCGAGTGAAGTGAATCACCCTTGACACCACTCATGATTCTACACAGAGATATTTCTGTAACATCACAGCAGACTTACCAACAGAAAGCATTCCCTTTGCCGAATCTCCAGACATTTCACTGGAAATGGCCCTCTCAATGTCTTTACCGGTAAGTTTTTGATATTCTGAAAATACTGCTCGTAATTGAGGGAAACTTTGTGAAGCAAGGATAGCGTTGAATTGAGACTCATCTGTCCCCCATCTCTTCTCACCAGCCTGGTATAAATTCTGCAATCACAATATACATCCACATTATGGTCAGCAACTTTCGGAAAACTAAATACTGTCAATTTCATGTTCTTTCTAAAAGAAATTGAGTACCAAAACTTATTTCTTTGGATTGATTACAATGAAATAAGAAAAAGGTAATAAATAAAACTATAAACAACTTATAAAGTTAATATTAATTAAAAAATGATGTTAAAAAAAAATCATTGACTTCTCTAAATTGAGTTTACCTGAGCATCTGATCTGGCCTTGTTGACATCAACATGCTGGTTCTCCATTCTGCCACCCTATTAGAGAACGAAGGAATATTTAATAATAACCTAGAGTATCTTTCTTACTAAGGTAGTTTCATTGTTCACCAAGAACAGAATATCTTTAAAATGCCATTTTAACTTTAACCAAGAGTTGTTAACTTTAAACTGTGAAAACTTGTCATTTTCACAGGGGACCAAAGTCTCACTAAGGACTCGTTTTGGTTTCAACTTCCGGTGCCCAGGCTCTTTTTGGGACTTTTGCTTGGTTGCCTTCTTTCTAAAAGAAAAATAAGTTATTTTATTTGAATTTCATGATAATTGAAATAGTTAATAGTTAACGCTCTGAAATAACCTCACATACACGGATTATGTATTGTATAGCATCTATCAATAACAAAATTTATAAAACTGAGTTTTCTTCTCCAGTAATGAGATTTAGATGGATTAAAATGTTAGAAATCTTCCCTCAACAACGTTGGGTGTGATTTGTTTACAATGACTATGCAGACTTTAATGACCTGCTTATAGCTGCAGATAACATCAGTTATTTTACAAATTTAACTCTCAAATTTGACTTAAATCTAGGGTATTTATCGAGTTAACTATTAGATCAAGTAAGTTGTTTAATAAATTCTCGGAAATGTAAAGACTAGTTTTTCTCTCATAATAAAAAATAGGCCTTCAAAACGAGCCTGGCACCACAGATTCTTGGTAAGACTTCTGTCCCCTATTGGCCCAAGAGTTGATTGTTTGACAGTTTGGATTAAAAGGCCATACTTAAGTGTCAGATGGCAACTGATGCAGGATCATCTTCACCAGAGTGTTCTGTGTCAACAAGACACAATGAAGGTCCTAAAATCCCTGGCTTCACCAAAAGGCATTATTGTTGTCCTTTAGTGTAAACAAGCATACTTTGCCTGGAGTCTTGACATCAGGTGCATTTATTTTACCCACTGGGCAGACACTACCCATGGAATAATCTGTCTGAGTAACATCAATCAAACTAAATACTTACTGTATAGTAGAGATATGTATAAGATAAATGTATTGATTATCATAAATGATAGCTTTTACATAATGGAATGTATCTATATTTTATGATGCCACTCAGCTTTTCATTACACAGGGAAGAATATACTTACATTTGATAACGATACCATTAGCCTCTTGAAATGACCGGATGTGTCGCTGATAATATCTTTCTCTAAATTCTTCCCATACCCTGAAAAAAAGATCTCTTGATTAAATGCCAGTAGAAAACATTATTGATAAACATTCTTTACAGCTAAACCATGTGCTCATTATATCAGCCTATTTTAATGTAAAAACTCATTTTTTAAAAATTCTTTAAATAAAATTTATTCGTGGTGGTTATATACAGATTCCTTTTAATTCAACGTAAATCACACAAGAGAAACAGAGTAAATTCTTGATTTTGCTTTATTCATCAATTTGTAATTCATGCAGGTGTTGAGTTTTTAATATCTAGCCCTAATGCAGACATTTCAACAATAACAACACCTATAACAGTTAGAACACCTATTACGATTATAACACTTAATTTATTCTTGCTTTATAACATTTATATTTATATCCAACAATTATGGACATATGCAGCCATAAAATGTGAACTGTTTTAAAAAAGTACAGAACTTAATATTCCTCCAGAAAAGAAAACATTGCTACACTCCAACAAAACCATCCGGCTTGATACTTTTTTTACTTTTTAAGTAAAGAAACAAACCTTGTGTGGTAAATGTCAGATAACTTCAGTCTTAAAATGATGTGAATGTTGAATCTGAATAAATACAGTAAATATGTCGACTTACTCGCTCTGTATGCAGAGGAAATATTTTGAATCTCTTTATTTGATCTACTACAGAGAATCTCTATTAAACATTCCTCATCTGTCCCAGCACCCTGAAAGAACAGAAGAAAGCATGATAGGTATCAATACTAGGCTGACACTATTTTCGTTATTTTATTGTTTGAACAGATTCTACCTCAGAAAATCTTGTAGTCAAAGAATTGAACACTTGACCCTGAGGTTATATGTCTTTCAGGTTTGAAAGGAATAATATTTTCATTGTTGTTTGCAGTTGAATAAGAAAGAAAAAAAACTAGACATCTGCCATCTTGGAAAGTTTGTGTGTAGTAAAGACCAAGTATACCTTGAATTCGCTGAACCTATTCTCTATTTTTAATTTCATATAAAGAATAAAAAACAACAGAGACCAAAATCTTCTTTAATATTGTATAATTGGCATAGAATGATAGCAATACAGATGATCATTAGTCTGCAGCACAATACTGCATGTTAATGTACATAGGTGACTTTGTGTACCAACATGTATATTTATATTGTGGAAATGTAAATTTTGCTTGCCTGCATTTTGATTTGAACTCAGGCCTGTGGCTATCAGGACAAGCACTCTGACTGACTTAGCTACAAAGCCTCATGTCAGAACCACCCCAAAAAATTGCCCACAGGTGCATCGTGCATGTATAGCCCCCTTCATTTCGAAGCAGGGTTTGGGATTTAACCATCCCAAAAATACAGACAAAAACTGATTTTAAAAAGTTAGAAAAAAGGTAGAATGGAAAGTCATAAGAAATAATGTAGACTTCACTCCGATATGAAAACTCTGTTATTATAGACAAGCTCGACTTTCTGGAATCCTAACAGGGCCTGATAGAGAAAGAAGTTAACATATAGCTTACCGCCATAGACCTCCTCAACTCCTGTGCGTCATAGTCATCTGGCTTCAACATTAGTGCTAGAATTAAGTCTTCAAACCTTCCACCAAGTTCACTCCGTAAGTCATTCATTAAGTCCTGGGTAACAAGAATTTTTAATAAATTGTTATTTTGCACTAAAACAAAAGCACAGTCTAGATGCTAACAGTTGCCAAAAACAGATTATGGCTGTTGTGAATTGATTCCATCTTGTGCTTGTGTTTGATAAGGGCATAATGTCTTTATCCAGGTTATGTCACTTTATAATGATAGATTTTTGCCAGAGCCAGATTGTAGGACACTCATATACCGCTCATCGACAAATGGACTCAAATCTATATGTGCAGTTCATCAAAGTATAAAAATCAGGAGGTCAACATGCTAACCACCGAATCACAGACAACGGCCTGGTGAGTAATAACAGGATTACTACAGAGTTTGAGGCATAAATATCAAGGACTTTTCAAGGTGTTTTCAAGGATAAATTGGGGTTTTCCTGGAAGGTTAAATCTTTAAAATTAAATGAATAATGTATACTTATTTGTCAAAGGAAAAAAACTTCATGATAAGTATTATTTGTTGGGTTTGAAGGAAACCCCAAGTCGATCACAAATAAAGTTGCTTTTTACGAATCTATAATCATAATGGAATAAATTTGTGAACATTTGTACAGAATTTGCAGAAGTTTTCATGGAGGAAAATGGTTTTCAAGGAAATTCCAGTACTGGAAGAATTCATTTTTATTTTTCCAGGAACTTCAATGAATTTCAAGGATTGTACAAACCCTGACTACTCATATGCATCCCCTTTTTACTATCCCTGTCCATTTTCAATAACCTATACTATTTCTCAATCTAAAGGTTGTTAAACTCTCACAATAACATGCCCACCTTTCCGAAGCACGTCTTGTATAAAGTCTTGACCTGCTGTCGTTGAGCATTTGATCGGTACGCCAAAATATCAATGATAGCTTTCTCATCAGTACCTGTTAACAACATAAAAGTGAAAAAAATAAATTTAGGTAAGTATACATAATAATGTACATGGATTCACCACCTGTGTAATACAGTAACAATTATCTCCCCTTATATGATGCAGCACACATAGTGTGCTGATAAAATATCTTGTCAACATGCAAATAAGGCACAGAGGCGTATGTTTGTACGGCCATCTTACACTTAATCTGTTAAATATATCAGAATTAACACCAAAGACAACCTAACATATACTGGACAAAAAATAAATAGTTTTAAATACATTCAACAAGGCCAGGATTCAAGCTGTAATGCCAGAGTAAAATAACCAAGAAATTTGTAAACTGGTTTTTGAAGCAAAATATTTCCTCTTAAACCTACAAGAAGGGGAAAAGACAGGAAAAAGTACCAACAATGCAGCCTGTCAACAGACAGTTGATCACATTTTTTGTGCTAAATACTGTGCCTTGAAGGACCAGAAAATCTAAACGTGTACTGTATCAAGTTATAATCATCATAAAATCTGTATTTTATCTGCATCTACCTGTACTGAAAGTTTAACTCACACCTTATTGTATAAACCATGCTTCTGTACTCTTAACACTTCAGTCTTATTTATTAAGTCTGGAAGAGTTATAATAGATGGGAACATGGCTGGAAAAAGTCGGGAACAGGGTAACCTGGTTCCCGGGAAGATCCCGAATATAGGCGGGAAGGTAGCAAAGCAAAAAAAAAAAAATTATCTGTAAAAGGGACAAATACAAGTTTATTGTTTTAGGAGACCACGCCTTCCCTACGTATGTTTTGCCCAATGCCTACATTATATTGACAATGAAGCGTTGTCCCGGTGGCTGAACTATATTATGTTTGAATTAACAAGCCACTCCCACCTATGTCGGTTTATACACTGAAGGAGTTCTTTAAGTATTATAAAACTAAAGTGTGACCTTATAAAGACAATTACCCCTGATTGGCAGGGTGTATTGACTGTAAATGACAGCTGTCATCCCAGGTCGATTTTGGCGGGAAAAATGCGAATACTGTGGAATCGGCAATACAGCAGACCTCAAAAAGTTTTTTATTTCATTGGCTAAAACTTGTTTGGTTGCAAATATCCTCACTGTATTTAAAGTATGCCTTCATTTCACTGTCAATTTTGGACAAATCAGACGTCCAGAAACTACAGGGCAAAGCATAGTTGATAAAATTAGGTCAACCATCTGGCAGCTGTGACGTAGTTCTTACAGCATTGTCCATTCGGAAATGTACAACACTTCTTGTTTTGGCATGAATTTTATTGTAAAGAACTCGTCTTGTGGCTTGTTGGTCACCCACCTGTTATTCCCGGATCGAATTGAAAATCTGTATTTGTAACCTCTGAAATATACATCCATTCTTGTGCTGAACTGTTTTAAATTATCTCGTGTTTTGCATATCAATGGGGAGATCAAATTGATAGATAAAAGGACACAGCATGTCGCTTTTCAGCAATGTAACAATAGGTATGGGTACTACATGGTGAAAAGTTGGATTAATTTCCGACCAGATGGTGAACTTAATGTGCGTGTTTGGGTAAAGTTTCTAAGGTAGAACCAGTACATGTAGCTTCAATTATTGCCCTCAAATGTTTGGTTTTTGGCAAGAAGCAGGATGATGTAGTTTAATTAAACCCCAAAGTCGAATTGTTTGTTTGTTTGATTGGGGTTTAACGTCATAGTCAAGGGAATATCACTTACATGTATATGACGGATTGTCCACTTTACAGTGCAACTAGCCTTATTACGGTGGAAACCGAGAAGGAACCTCGTAAAACCATCCCCAGCGATTGCCAAGCCACAACATGTGACTCGCTCATATACCTGATGGTCGACAGGCAGACTCAATCCTGTGAACGATACATCGAAGCAGATTTACATCAGTTTAGTAAGGGCACTTGCTACCATTAAGCCAGGGCCGCGGGCCAAGGGACCAACAGGAAGATCCCTCCCATCTACATATGCTAAAGAAAGCAAATCTGTGTTATATAAGAGAAGTAAATTACCTGAAGCTACAGCCATGGACACCTGAGCATTCTGATAACACATCATGGCAAAACAGGACAGGGACGGCATCTGGACCTACATGCATAATAAACTGATTTATTGAATGACGGATTGTCTACACAATAATGAGGAAACCATATTAATCAACCTCATGGAATCATACACTCCTGATGGATTCCAGGTATGTGAGGGACTTTCTCACATACCTGGGGTCCTTGGGGGGTGTATGATGAAAATAAATTTACTTGCATATATTAAACCTTAAGTCCAACACTACACTCTATCATTTAACCGTAAGATAAATTTTATCAAATGAGTAATTAAAAAATAGGATTTACTCCTCAATCATAGAATAATATCTTAACTAATTTGTGTAAGTTAGGTAAATATTACAGAGTAAAACTTATACCTTGATTTAGAAATGACACTTTGTGATAAATTTAAGGCAATGAGTATTCATTGCTGGATGCTCGGAATGAATAAATAGAACTACTCTTGTTTCATAAATTAAAATCTCTGGGTCACATCTTCAGTCATCATCTATTTACTGTATGTCTTTATTAAAAATTTAATCCATTGAATGATCAGACCTTTTTTTGAAATTAAGGCTCTACTTAATGGTATTTTACTCAGCTAACAGTTTTCCAGGTCAATGGGTGGAGAAAACCACCCTCGATATTACTGCCAACAATGAATGACAACAGAGGACCAAGGGCTTAGGCAGACACCCCTCCAAATGGACATCCTGAAGTGAACAATTGCCTCATTTGGACACCCTGTTTCAATAATTTTTAACATGCAAGAGATAGTTCTTTAAGTGGCATTTAGAAGCTGGGTAACATAAAACTAATAAGAGATTCATATGGATAACAACTTCTTGGTT
>JAVFBW010144954.1:0-12645 GCA_034783835.1 Mopalia ciliata | reverse complement strand
AGAACGTTTTAAATCAGAACATAACAAAACAGTTTTAAATGAGAACATAACAAAACAGTTTATATCAGAACATAACAAAAACGTTTTAAATCAGAAGATAACAAAATGTTTCAATCAGAACATAACAGAACGTTTTAAATCAGAACATAACAAAACAGTTTTAAATGAGAACATAACAAAACAGTTTATATCAGAACATAACAAAAACGTTTTAAATCAGAAGATAACAAAATGTTTCAATCAGAACATAACAGAACGTTTTAAATCAGAACATAACAAAACAGTTTTAAATGAGAACATAACAAAACAGTTTATATCAGAACATAACAGAAACGTTTTAAATCAGAAGATAACAAAATGTTTCAATCAGAACATAACAAAACAGTTTAAATCAGAGCATAACAGAACGTTTTAAATCAAAACATAACCGAACTGTTTAAATCAGAACATAACAAAACTGTTTAAATCGGAACATAACAGAACGGTTTAAATCAGAACATAGCAGAACGTTTTAAATCAGAACATACCAAAACAGTTTTAAATGAGAACATAACAAATCAGTTTAAATCAGAACATAACACAACTGTTTAAATCGGAACGTAACAAAACAGTTTTATATCAGAACATAACAAAACGGTTTAAATCAGAACATAACAGAACGTTTTAAATCAAAACATAACAAAATGTTTAAATCAGAAAATAACAAAACTGTTTAAATCAGAACATAACAAAACGTTTTAAATCAGAACATAACAAAACGTTTTAAATCAAAACACAACAAAAGGTTTTAAATCAGAACATAACAAAATGTTTTCAATCAGAAAAGTTGAACCAATTTACTTTAACCAGAAGTACCAAAATGAGCTTTCAAATGCTAACAAAACAACATTTATTTCACATGATTTGATATACACGTTGGCCTACCTTTTTATTGTCTATACAAAGGGAGACATGTATACAATGTTACAACAGTTGATATTATTACAAAATGCAAGCCCTATCGGGCTCAGGCAGTTTGTTTGAAGTATAGCAATATTATTGTCTTTGCTTAGCACTGAGGAAAACTAACTTTTCAAGGTCCAACATTATGGAAACACTTCACATCTTGGTTGTACGAGTGTCAAATATTGTTGGAATACACCGCCGTCAAATAATTGAAATATCCTTAAGCACGGCGTAAAAACACAAAACAATCAAGCAAATTCATATAAATTCACAGGTTATAGCGTTACAGTACTATAGTTCTCATATTTACCACCTCATCCTGCATTATGGAATTCCGCTGAGAAACTACAATTGTTATTACTGGCTCATCCAACCATGGTAGTGGCCCGGTAAGGTAGTGGTAGTACAAGGTATAGGGGAAATTACTCCGTCTTTATAGGCCTATTTCAACCCGTGGTGTAGTCTGGAATTTGATTGATCCGTCGCTATCTTTTTTAGATACACTAATCACAATGTGTATTATCCTGCTAAAATGTACAATTCAATTGCTTTACGATGCAAAATTATTTACCAAAACTTATATTTAGAAGACAACGAAAAAATCGAATATAAATATCTGTCATGCAGGTTCTGTCAGTTTTGACGGACTACTTTCGGTCAATATACCGGAAACTCCATGTTAAAGGTACAGAGTTCACTATGTATTCATATGCGAAAATGGCGGAATACCCGTAAGAGTCATATAAACGGATATGAAGTGCGTCTCTAAAAAATTTACACAAACTCCTACGATTATACAAAAAGTGTGATGAAAACGTGTCCTACTACCAGCGGTATCCATCAAAGTTATGTTATAGTTAACGTTGTTACAAAATAATGGAAAATGAAAGTTGATGTCAACTTGGTACTGCAGAACAATGGAAAAGTCCCAACATGGATTCCGAACTTTCAGGGACAATTGTTGAATTACCTCAGCTTATAAAACGTGACATATACTACACATTATGCGCACATAAACGAAGAATAAATGTAGCAAATCTTACATGTGTTTTGCTGCGGGATATGATGAAATGCATGAAAGAATGACAAACAGCTATGAAGCCCCACACGATACTGACAGTGGGTGGCTGAATAACCTAAGCCAGCCTCCCGCGGCTAAAGGGCTCACTCTTAAAATAGAACTGAGGACAGGGGGGACATTACAAGTACTACACGCTTGAAACCTCGAGTTCTTTGAATTACTATTATTTTAGGCTGCCCGCTTTACTTAATTTGCTAGACTGTCTTGAGAACTAATTAAAGAGAAGTTTCTAACGCAAATTTTAAGATTTGGTTCAAACCTGTTTACTTAAAGTGTAATTTATACAACACGTAGTTTTAAAAGAAATAAATGAAAAAGGGAATAAACCTTAGCCTATTTGCGTTTGTAGCAATATAACTGTTTTCATGGTGACTTACTTGTTTAACTTTTACAGGTCTCGCGGTAACATTGAAGGCTTCATTTTAAATGTTCAATGAATTAGACTATATCTAACATAAAGAACAAATCACTTAAAATGTTGGGCTTTATTAAAAGAATGTTGTAAATGATTTAACATTTGTAAAAGTTTTAAATCTATATATTGTTGTCCATTGGTCAAAAGTATTCTAGAATATTGTTTGCCTGTTTGGGCACCTTGGCTAATGACCTATATTAAACCCATAGAAAGTGTACCAAAGAGATACTTGTGTAACAAAACAAACATTGACTATTTTTGTCTAATAAGTTTGCCATTCACTTAACTTTCGAAGCATCACGGGAAGACACCTACACCACCCCCATTACAGTGTGCTAGGAGGAGCTTTGCCTTGTTTAGTCATTCCCATGTTAGCTTCCCACGACAGAATAAGTATCAACCTTTCTTTATGATGTCATAGCAAATAGTCAAATGCTAGTCAAATACTGGCAACACATATATAGAGGATCTCTAAGGGGTGACCCAGTCGCTACTCGGGTAGCCATTTTCATTTATCCCTAGCCGTAGATTCGAAATTCAAACTGGAGACTAAAAGCTTTGATATGGCTATGTGTTAAACCACTGACCGGATGTACGATTGGGAGTACGATTTAGTTTGATCGTATAACATTGCTTTTTGATAAGAGTAAAGGTTTTTTTTTTAAAGCAACAGATTTTAACAGACAATTGCCATAATGCCGAGTGGGGCCCTTAAGTTAAATGCACTGATTGTTTCGATTCAATTCTCTATTCATGGGGCTCCTACACGAACACCCATATAGGCCTTAAAAAATGTTTTGTTTATTTTTTTTTTTTTTAAAGTAGATATTTTTTAAAAATCAAATCATATAAAACAAATCATAAATCACAAATCAGCATATCTTGATAAAAAAATCGTTTAGTGTAATGTATTTTGGTCATGCAAGTATCTGTATCAGTTTTATTTAATATCTAGTGTTTTGTACATTGTATAAAAAAAAATGCTGCCTACCTAGCCCAATTTTTCTCCGTTATAGGAAACACAGCCGAATACCGTTACAAAACAACCTAGCATTTGTAATAGCTTAACCCTAACTAATTCTACAATTACACCGCTTGTATTTTCTGTTCAGTGTAACGATTCGTTTCCCCTCGCGATAATTTCAAAATACACAGGATCCCGCAGAAGAAAAAACTAATTGAGAGGCGTAGAATAGTCCGATAACTGTTGTTGCTTTCAGCGGAAAATTCATGGACAAGAATGTCAGAAAATTGTCCGGCTCACTATCGTACGGTATATCATGGATATACACATTATTTTGCGGTTCATTTTGATATTTTGACAGTTATTTCATCAAAAGAAAGACTGTTGCAAAAGGGGAATTCCTAAAATGACCGTTAGCTCAGTACTGAATAGGCTAGACTCATCAGAGCAGGGAGGCTGCGTACCCATAGCTAATAGACCGTCGGTTTCAACAGAAAATTACCAAAAGTAAGCGCTGAGGCTCTCGAAGAGGGTGTCTTTAACAGGATCGTTTGGTTGCCTTTAGGGGAACTGGGTTAACAGACTCGGCAGGCGATAATAACCCTCTCACGACTCACTATGCGTATTATTATTTTTCTTCTAAATAGCTAAATCAACCTTTCTTTAGGCATCTGACCGTTAGATACGATACTTTGGTTCAGCCTTATAGGTTAACAATTGAGTTACAAAAATCCAACAGTTAAAAGGCTTTCAGAAACGTTTTGCTTACAGCTAGTTCGCGCGCATTTAGCTTAAATTGATTAAATTGTCTCTATTTTTGACGATTACAGAATAGGGCTATAGCATTAGCCCCATACAAATCACTCCCCTCTTTACATTTGATATCCGTCTCACTAATTCGATATTCTATTATCTCATAAATCCTTTGTTGTAGTTATTTTAGTCAAAAATCAATGCAGTATATTTTCTTCCCTATCTCGAGGAAGGAGGAGCGAATTGGTAAATACACATCCGGGTCAGTCAGTGTAAAGGTCCATCGAATTGAACAGCATCGGCGCAACAGAAAACAGTGCCGGTTGAAATGTAATTCATCTAACTGATATATTATAGAAAAGTCAAAAAACTTACTTTTGATTCGTGTCAATATGTAACAATTATCCATTAAAGCATTATGAAGACATTTGAACGCTTTCACACACAATGAACCTTGTAGTGACGAGCGTTGCACTCTTTCAGTTCATGAGCACGAAAGTTTAAACTACAAATAACGAAAGCCCGATGGAAAACAAGAGAAGTGGTAAATCCTGTGATAAATTAGATGATGATTTTATTACACGAAGACGTTGGCGGATGCAAAATGTTGAATATTGTTACTGATATGAGCTGGGATGGGCAAACTGCAGGAGGCTGGGCTGTTTGGAAACTGCGAAGACCGTATTGCAAGTTGTAAAATAAAATATTCCGTGTAAACTGTAGCATTGCATTCGTTTAATTGTATCAATGATCAGAAAGAGACTTAACAGAATGTGGAAAAGTTGTATCACACACTTGGAGACATAAAACAAATATCACTTGGTTGTATTACTCCGAAATTGATATACTTATGGTATTAAAGACCGTATATACGCCAACATAACACAGGCATCTTAAACAGAATGGTTTGGTGTTGCCCCTGAGCTTCAACAGTTACAGGGCAAACCTGAATCTCCATACAAATGCCAAAGGCCCTCTGGCTAAGAGTATGTAGAGTGAAAGTTGGGGCCACATGCAACTAACAACCCCTCCTTATTATGTAGAATCAAATGCCAGACCAAATGACCGAATGCACATCGTAGCTCGCAAAGCATCACGGGAAGTCGATCACACCATCCGCACCTTAGTTCTTAATAACGCACAATCCTTACTTAAATGTAATAGCACAAGTCCTTTGTAATTACATAATGATAAAGGACTTGTGCTATTACATTTAAGTAAGGATTGTGCGTGAAGCCAAACTAAAACCACTCACTACATAAAGAACAAAACCATTAGTATTTGGTAATGCACAAGCATTCGTTTTTATGTAGTAGCATATACGACTCCAACCACTCACTGGATACTTCTGCTATTAAGGGCACTTGGTCTGAGGGCAGCAATGCTGTTCTTGCTTAACTTGGAGGAATGTTAGCTTTCCAACATAATTAAAACAGTTAACATTTTATGGTGATCTAGTGTCAATTATTGTTAAAATGCACCGACGTCATACAAGTAAAATACAAGTAAAAAAGCATGGCGTAAAACATCAATCAATCAATCGGACTACCCGCGTCAGTGTTGTCGAAGATTGTTTTCTTCACCTCTTGACCTGGCACGCCCTATAGGAGTCAGAGTGACAAAACCTTAAAGGAAAAACCTAATCAAACACAGAAACATTCGAATGTATTATTGACTTTCCACAATTTGATTTACCGAACCCACGCACAAAAGTAGAGAAGCATATTCAGCAAGAAACAGGTTTTTTTAACCTTTTGTAAATATTCATTTATAGCTGTAGAACAGCTCTACCACTTTGTTGTTTCACGTTGGTTCACCAAGATCATGTTTAAATATTTATTCGGTGACTGTAAAGCTTAGACAACATGTGGTTTGTACCTATAAACCCTGTTCTTTTCTTCATGGAGCTAAAGACGTTTTTAATTACAACTTCAGATTTTATATCAACACTTAGATCTGAGTACATGTAGGCAGATATTGATCAACCAAATAGTATTCTTTGATATATCAATTAAACTCTGTAAACCATATTTGATGACGATTCCTACCGGCTACCAGTAATACAATCTCCTTGCTCCAGTCAGTCTGGCGTTGTCAACACCGAGCTAACATTTCTTATATTAGCTAACTAACTTAAAGAGTACATGTATAGCAGAGCCATACGGTAGGATGAAGCAAAGGGCAAGACGCCCATGTGAGGTAAAACACCCCCTCTTCATTTTTTGTAAATTCAGCAACCAGAAAAAGTCTCAAACTTTTTAGGTCCTTTCGGGAATTAATTAGTCATGGATTTCGTTCTGAACAAGGATACTCATTTCATCGTTTAAGGAAACCCTACCCCCTACAGAGTGTTTTTACATTTCGCCGTTTTACTTCTAAAGTACAATAAATTTTGCAAACATGTACATATATATTATGAATCGTATTTTTCTGCAGAACAATAATAAGTAAAAAAAATATTCTAAAACTTACAGGAAAAAATATTTCGCATAAAACGTAAATTTTTACCACCTCTTTTTAAAAATTCCTACTTCCCTTACACCATTGAGTCAAATGGTAAATTTTACATCATCGTGTAGTGCATTATATTAGCCAAAAAACGGTAATTCAGTTTTTCCCTGATTGTCTATAACAGTTTTCTTACAATATTGTGTTAAAGGTAAAAAAAATAAATAAAAATTAATCAAAATAATGAAATTTCAACCTGTTATAACCATTCTTAAAAACAAAAAAAGATATTAAAAATCTGAAGTTTTAGTTGTATATGTTGAGATGAGATGAGATCTGCAAAAAATTAGTTCTGTAGGTATAATAACAGCCGAGGATTAGGCATTTTCCCAAATTCGGTACACTGAAAAATGAAAGCAGAGAAAATGGGTAAAATGTATTTCTGCTCTATTTTGCGACAGGTTTACTTCTTTCATGCTCAATTCTTTGAAATAAGTCAATCTTCATTTTTTTCACATTTCTTAAATAATATCGAATTGGCCCGTTTTTTGTATGTTTCGCAAATAATTATGTAAATATATTGTGAAATATACTAGTTTTTCTATAAAATTGACAAGAGCTGACTGTGTCAAAGGTTTTTTGAAATCCATTAAAGTTGTTGTACATAATGTAGGGTGGGGATAAGAGTATCCTTAAGCATGGCGTTAAACCGAATCAATCAAACAAACAATCCAACAGTAAGACAAACCAAACTGGTACGGTTGTGTTTTTGTGCATTTTGGATGTGTGAGCAGGCTGCTACCTGACCCTCGTACATATTTATTCAAAATATATTAATGTGTAAAAGCAATTGGTACATTTTCAAACGCCAATAAATTACATAAAAACGGATACAATATATGTACAATAGTCAATTTAAAGTTAGGAAGGCTCCAGATTGTCTAACACAAGATCTCCAAATGCTTTCTGTATTCCACGCGATTTAATGTCCTTGACTAACGCATCTAGTTGATCTTCGAAATTATGTGATTCCAGTGAAAGCAGCCCAAAAAGAGTGTCTAGTTTTGTCAGGTCTGGTCTGCTGGAATCCAGTTTAAACTGGAGAGGGTTGAACTCGGCCAGTTTTTTTACCATTTGACCCACTGAATGCTGGCTTCTTAGGAACGAAACGAACACTAACTTGGCGGGGTAAACTTCCCTGTGGTAAGCTTTGAACAATGCGTCGAAACTGAAAAGAGAGTTTAACAAAGACTGAATAAGATCGAACTTTGAGTGAATAATCAAACATTTATGTTAATTAAAAGTAACTGGCACAGGGATGTCGATTGATTAAAGCCCATGAATCATCTCACGTGTTTGATAAACTCCCACAGACAAGTTTCTACATAGATCTTAATCTCAACTTGGTATGGGTAGCCTACATTCATGCCGATAAAAATATATTTGATATGGGTTAAGAGTAAATCAAACTGGTGTGCAAAAGACATAGAAATTAACCAACGAATGTATCCGCTAAAGAGAATATAGGAGTTGCAAATTGTCTGATCCAGAGGGGAGTTTCACCTTAATCAGTGAGTCCTTTAGATTGTTGTTTCCCTTGTATGTTATTATGGTGATACTCTCTGTCAAAGGTTTTAGGTGGACAAAAGGATTAAGTATGAAGTAGTTGATGGATATCTGTAGGTTTTAAGTATGCCTTACAATCCAAAGTTTCTGTTGTATCTAAATTTGGGCCTTTGTACACTGTAACATCTATAGAAAAACTACACTATTCAGGCTGATAGGTGGCTAAAGTTTAATGATCGGGTCATGCTGATTAAGAGTGACAATGAAGCTATCAAGGTCGTGATATTATAGTTCTAACCGGAGGCATAGACGACCATTTCTACAGTGGTTTTATTAGACATAATCATTTATATATTCAAAAAGGATTAAATTTTAAAAATTTCATTAAAATAAGGGAGAAAAGTTTGCCTGCCTCCAGCTCTCGTGATCGAAGCCGGAACATTTAGCTGCAGGACCAACACTCACATTATTATTTGTATGTCACCATTCGGGCATGAGTTCATCTTTGCTAAACAAGAGTCTTATTCCGAGTTTCTCTACATGCGCCGGTTGCTCTATTGGATGACTTCCGGCCATGCTGAAAGTCTATCTGTTATCCACCATTAAATAAATTTGGAGTTAGACACTAATAGCATTACGAGCAACTGGCTGCAATACAAGCTTTGGCGGATCGAGCGCTGAAACATTAATGTACAGCCGTGTAATTGACTGCTTGCTTGTTAACTTGTAGGCACCCAATCAGATGGCGTGTTACAATTTTTCTTGACTCGTGAGAAATTGTGACGCATGTCAATAACCAGTTTTGTAGGAAAGTTGTGTGCGGATGTAACTGTTACATGTGGAGCTTCTACAAATATGGATTCGCCAAGAAGACTCTGGTGATAGCGGTTCATCCCGCCGAGGTTGTACTGCATAGTGCCATGGAATAAATCTTGGTTAACTTAGCGATGACGTCATGACCCGAGCGCATGCTGTTTATACCAATTCAATTGAAATTACATAAATCGATACACCACAAGGTATCGTCAGTATAAAATGCTTATCCATGACGAGGTTAAATTTAGTTATACCTGTAGCCTTCATATTGTCCGTTTTCCTCTTCATCTGTTACCACTATAAATGTTTTCACAACTTCTTTATCTCTATAGAAGGGATAGAGACTTGCTGCCGGTGTTGTGCCTCCGTTGGCTTCCGTAGACACGGCTAATTCCAGTACCTATATATATTATAGAAGAGATTAAGTCAAAACAAATTTAAACAGCCCATACTTCATTGAATGTTTTGTGATTTAACCACAATTGATGTTTAATAACTATGCAAACCCGTTGATTTGGGTTCAACGCCGTACTAGAGATTATTTCACTCACTTAAGGGCGTGCCAACCTAATGCGTAACGGAAACCACCCCGACACCACTGGTAACGACGAAAAACATCACGGAATAAATATATAACATCACCAAACAACACAAAGACATCACAAACATATTGGCATCACGTTTAGCTCAGAAAGCACCACAGCAACAAGACCCATTATAGCAAATTTAAAAGGTAAACAATCAAATCGGTCTGTGTAAGATATTATGAATTAGTGTCAGAATTATGGTTCCTATAAATCATCAAACCCAATCTATTATAGTCCAATGATGATTATTCACACAAATTATCGAGTATAAATGCAAAAAAAAATCCACATAACGCCAGGTGAACATAGAATGATCCAGCAACAACATACATTCCCTTGTACTGTGTTTGTTTTCATCTATTGGCACTTTGTTTCTTCAAGATGGTATCGGTCTTCAGAGAGGGGATTTCGATACAAGTAATCTATTGAAACGATAGGTTCTGATAACTGATCAGCGAGTAAATTTTACGGAGCAAGTTCTATTTCCACAAGGACGTACCTGCTCGACGGTCTCCGGTAGAAACGGCGAGTCTCTGGTCTCTGTGTTGAAGAAGACTAGCTTAGCGGCCGTGATGGATGTAAGCAGACCGGCTATAATGGTACTTGTTCTGATGGCCACCTCCATAGAACCGGAGGCATCGCCCATTATCACTACGGGAGAGTCTAACTCCAAACTAGATAAAGAGAAACAAGAAAGGCACTAGTACACACAGTAAAAACAATTCACAAAAGTTAAAATATGTGATAATAAATTTAAAGTGACATATTATATGATATTCTTGTACCAAAACAGGATTACAAAATAAATAAAGTTAAGAGTATTTCAATTGGCTGAGTTTGTACAAAAACGAATGCCATTTATCTAACGTGTTTAAACACATTGTGACATTACTTCTGTACCTTCAAGAAAACAAGATTCACAATAGTAGGAGGTTCATACATAATTTTATAAAAACTATTCACACTGGCACAGGTGTGTCCAATAATTAAAACCAGTGAATCAGAGCCCAGTTTCTGAAAAGATATTTTTGTCTCGTTGTTAAAGTATGCAGCACACATTTGAAGAGAAGGCAATGGTATACTATAGATAATTGATGATAAATATGTAAAAAAAAATTCAAGGAATAAACACACACCTTATATTCTTCACTCGCTGTTCAGCTATTGGTATCAGGTCTTTTAAAAAACAAATTTTAGTTGGCAGAGATTTGTCCTTCTTCTTCTTCTTTCTGCTAAAATGGGCAAACCTGGCTGGGATGTTTTCTCTGATCATTTTAAGTGTTAGCAGCCTCTCCAGAAGCTTACCGTTAGGTAGAGTGATTTCCTCACCACTAGCTAAACGGCTCGCTATCACCTGGTCTGTCTCTAGGCTCTGTAAATCCTCATAATTCCTGGAATTCGTAGCATATACTTTGTATCATTTTATATCATAATACGTGCGATATACTTTGTATATATTTGCTTAGCGAGACACTATATGAGGTTTTAATACCTTATCAGATCGAGAGACATTAGTATCTTCTTACCCAATGTGCCACAGCAACAGTGGGAGATGATCATGAACAGTTAAATATAACGTGACGGTATAACTTTTGAACTGTAATAGTATCATAGACAAGCGCACTACATAAAAAGCTTTCACAAACATATATATTGTAGTTTTGGATTTTGGTCCCCTCGAGCGTGCGTCATACATGTGAGAGGGTTCCACAGAGGTCACAAATTGTAACCCGGCAAGCGTTACCCGGTAAGATAAGATTTAGTATCGAGTTCAATACATGTCCACCACCTGTCCAACGGAAAACAGACATTTTTACATGTCATGTTTTTTTAAAAAAATGGTTTCTAAATAACCAAAGAAACATAATCAGCCGAATAAAACTTTAGCTTTTTACAGTGTTATAAAGAAAAACCATTTTATGATCAATGCAGGTTTTTTTTACTTTTGCCACTAGCCAGTAACTACCACATAAAAGACACGATCTTCGGGTACTCAATTGGTAAGACTACTAAATTAATTTATCTTTAATACATTGCAGACTGTCGTTAAAACATTTAACGTTCGATCCACATAAACAGTATCTTTATTCATGCAGGAATTTAACCCCTATAACTGCAAATTTTGTATGGTTCTTAAACTTAACAACCGTATATGTGTTTAGATACATACCATAGAACAAGATCAAGCTTTTCTGTGTACTCAGCGATTCTGGTCTTTGATTGCAGCGTTAGTTTGTCTTTGAACTGTTTAACGTGACTGAAAGGCACCGGGAATTCGCACACTAAGTCATTCACGTTCTCATCGGTAACGATTTCACATCTGTTGACCATACTACCGTCCGGAGCTGGCTTCCCGAAACAGAACGGCAAAAACCAAGGCAGCTTCGCAAAGTCCTGTATAGTCAAAAAATAAAAAAAACAGAGATGAAGTTAGATTTTCACTATTATATTATAAGAAACAACGATTGTGTCCTGCAGTAATATATAACCAACAAACATAAACATATTTGTCCAGAGACAAACCCAGTTTAAATATTTGTGCTGAACCACAAGTTTTACCTTTTCTGGATTAAGATGGCATATATCAGACAGTTTTTTCCACGGATTTTTGGGGTAATGGAGTGCATAATATTCCAGTTCACTGCCACTGAAGTTCTGCACCCACCGACGAACGTGTCTGCACACGGCACCACTGGCACTCCCATGCTGTTATAATAGAAAATGAGGCAAAATAAGAATCTCTACTATCTCACAGTTTGGAATAGCATAAGTTATTGCATAATCATACTTATTTATAACTACAACTTTCTAGCGAATTTGTACCTACTATTTAGGTCACCCAACAAAATCGTCAAATCAATCAGTTAGTAACAAATTTATATTACGACATGGAGCATATAATTGTGACTTTATGTAAATTTTACAATGCATCTTAAAATGACCAACTTTCATTTACTTAGGATTTAATGACCCACTGTCATTTACTAAGGATATAATGACCCACTGTCATTTACTAAGGATATAATGACCCACTGTCATTTACTAAGGATATAATGACCCACTGTCATTT
>JAVFBW010144943.1:0-12645 GCA_034783835.1 Mopalia ciliata | reverse complement strand
TGATGTTCTGTATTTGTGTCCATCGTCATATAAGTGAAATACCCTTGAGTACGACGTTAAACACCAATCAAACAAACCCCTCAGCTTGAAAGCAACTTGTTTTTGACCAGAAATTCCAACAAAAAATACTGTTTTGAAGAAAAGTTCGATTATAAAACAGCTTGTATTTGCTTCGTCATAGTGACATTGCCTGCCGAGAGGGAGATCCGGCAGACTTCCTGTATTTTGTTGATCTCTCCACATATTGATCTGACTCTGATTAATGATAAGAGGGGATAACCATTCTTTCCTTTTAAATATTAATTGGTGTGTGATCTCATTTGGGAATTTAAAGGTCACATGCATCTTCAGCATGATTAGTTTATTTTTCGTTGACTGACTAAATGTTTTTACGACGTAAACTACATTTATATGCCACTTATCTTGAGCACTGAATAATCGATTTAATGCTCACTGGCTGAATGCGAAGCCTTCGGATTTTATCAGCCATAACTCATTTATAAATAAAGAGGCCTAGTTCAATGTTTCTTTTTTGTTTTGTTGACAAATGATGGTAGAATGTACTTCAATGATTTCTATATGTTTTGCCCCATTACAGACCCCTGTCTTCATGTACCATTCCTGAAGGAAGGAGGTTTGGAGAAAATCCTAGACGTTTTGTATCGCGGAGTTCAGAAAGGAGACCACAAAACAAAGGTGAGAAAATCCTGGATGTTTTTTTATTGAGGAGTTCAAAAAGTAGACCACAAGACAAAATTGAGAAAATCCTAGATGTTTTTTATCAGGGAGTTCAGAAAAGAGACAACACGACAATGGTGAGAAAATCCTTGATGTTTTGTATCTGGGAGTTCAGAAAGTAGACCACGAGATAAAGGTGAGAAAATCCTTGATGTTTTGTATCTGGGAGTTCAGAAAGTAGACCACGAGATAAAGGTGAGAAAATCCTGGATGTTTTGTATCAGGGAGTTCAGAGAGGACACCACAAGACAAAGTTGTTGAATTTACGAGGGCTTGGAAGGAGATTTCTGCTTCCTTGGTGCTGTCAGATCTATAGCGCAAAATGAAGCTGTTCTGTTTGTGATGTACTTGTATTATGTTCTGTACTTATCCAGCCTTGTCTTTGTTTGTTACTGGTGTTGTCAAGGGTTGTTTCCTTCACCCCTTGTCCTGGCTGTTATGTGATTGAATTCACACAAATACGACGTTAAACCCCAATCAAACAAACAGCCTTCAGTTGTTAAGCTTTCAAAGGCCAGATAATCAAAGTTGATCTTGATAGACTTGACATACAGGTTGACAGTAGATTCTAGTGCCTTGGTGCTCTTACAGCTGAGGGACAATATTAAACCAATCTGTTTGTGATATTAAACCAATCTGTTTGTAATGTTGTTTGCTGTTATTCCAAACCCTTCTGTCTTATTGTGTGATGTTTTGCGTCAAGGGATTTTATTATTTGTTGACCATCTTGACATGGGTGGTTTATCCCAATCATTGGATTGGCAAATCATTGTGTAAAGTAACCAGAAATATTGTTTAAAGCATGAATCCCAAATTTAACAGGTTTTCAAAGAAACTCAAATTTTATAAAGGAAATAGTTTTGACTTAAAATAATATTTCTTAAGGTTACTTCAACCATCAATGGATAGTTTTTACATTTCACTTTGTTACTTGTAAACTAGATTGACATCGTAGTAAATTACACCTGATGCATATGTATAAAAACGTTGTGTTCTACACAAAATAAGAACGCTTAGTTCAAACATTTTAAAATCAGAGTAACTGGTCACAGCAAGTATTTCTGAGATGCCTACCTGTAGTCATTTGATCATCAAAACAACACTTTTTGAAGTAATGCAGTAATATTTTATCATTAAAATTAAAAATCTTTGTCATTGAAATAAAAAACAAACCATCAAGTATTGTTGTTACAGCTGTCCATAAAGTACCAAGTTATTTGCCATTCTCACATTTATTTTGGCCTTGTCTGTACTGCAATGTTTACAATTTAAGTAGATTTATTATATTTTTCACATTGGAATTATTTGTGGTTTTTTTTTCAGGAGAGTTTCCTGGTGTACGTGCCGTCCTGTTTGACTATAATCCGTCACCTGATTCACAGTAGCACCAGCTTAAGACACAGGCTGGCCCATCAGATTAACATCTATTTTGCTGTCTTCAGAGGTACACATTATATCAATATATAAATGATCCTGATTAACTTTTTACTATACACTACATCATCAATGGATAAATGGGCCCAAGGCCATGGCTATGTGGCAGCGTGTGTGCTTACTAAACTCATCCTGCTTTGCTGTACTGTGCACGGGATCGAGTCCACCTATCGATCCTGAGGTATATAAGCGAGTCACAGGTTGGGGGGGAGTGGGGGTACGAGGTTTCCTCTCGGTTTTCCATAATTATAAGGCTGTGTACAATCCGTCGTAATATGAGTAAAATAGCCTTGAATAAGATAGTGGCTTGCTGTGTAATACAGACTATCACCTATAATAATAGTGCCCCACTGGGTAGTTTACACTACATGTAAATGACCCATAGAGTAAATACCATGGCTTACTAAGGTGTACACACTAATCACTCACAATCTATAAATGTAATCTATATGAAGTATTTATCACAGCTAACGTCTGTGGGGTAATTTAGGTGATACAGTGTTTCCTTTTATTTTTCAGGAGCCCTTCTATTTCATGCGAACCCTTTGATTTGTTACGAAGCCAGCCATCTCCTGACGCTACTGCTCTTTGATGAAACCCTTACCTTCCAAATCAGGTCTGAGCACATTTCATCATCTCATACATAGATTGGGCTTGCAGCCATGGTTCTGTGGTAACGAGTGCGCTTCCTGAATTGAACATGCTTCGATTTACCATTCACAGGTTCGAGTCCGCCTTTCGATCATCAGGTATATGAGCACATGTTGTGGCTCCGGCAATCGCGGGAGTGGTTTTAATGAGGTTTCCTCCCAGTCTTCCACCGTATTAAGGATGTGTACAGTGTGAAGTGCACAATCCGTCGCCATATATTAAAGTGAAATACCCTTGAGTACGACATTAAACACCAATCAGACAAACAAACAATCATACATAGATTATCCAATGGAGTTTGTTCAGTGACAAAAAGGCAGATAAATCTGTTACTCGTATAAGGTTGACTAACACTATAATTCAACTGAATATTCAAATCTTGCTGTTGTTAGTCAGTAACATAGGGGGCACTGTCAGTTATATTATTAAGATATTTATCTCCCTTTTTTGTCACTGGCCCCATTGTTGTACATATCTCTGAAGTGAATTCAACAAAACAGGGACACCTTTGTGATATCCTTAGTGAGATAACCATCCAATATTCATCACATAATTAGAATTTTACAGGGTATCCTATAAACCTGTTTTCTTTTCTAGAAAAGCTATTTGGTCTCGTATTTTTCTCAAATACATGTAGTTTGATTTAAGTTGTAAACCATTGTCTAGCAGTTTGACATTATGTTTATGGCAGACAACTTAGTCATATAGCATAGGTACATTAGAAATCTGTTTATATTTATTTGGTTGGTTGTCAGTAGTTTAGTACTTTGTGATTTGTTATGTTTTTTTTCAGAACGTCCTCAGACAAGTTCCATGCAAAGCAGAGCAAAGTGTTGAGTTTTCCAGTCCCAGTAACTAAGAGGTTTGTGATATTATCTATTTATCCTGTCAGCTTCGGGGGAACATTAATTTCCCTACAGAGTATTTGTGTATCAATTCACTATACATTATTGTTTTGTTACCCGTAACTCTTTGTATATACACTTTGATATATAAGTGAAATACCTGTAAGTACCGTATTTTATATTTTGGCAGCACACTAGTGATTATTCTGACATCTCAAACACATCAATGCTAAATCAGAACATAATTATAAATATTTATTAATAATTGTGTCAGTGCCATAATAATGGACGAAAGCATATAGTTTTATATTAGCGGCAGTGTTGTTTTCTCTAAATAAGTTGACCGATTGCCTTCGAGGTTAACATATAACATCATTTTACTCCTACCACACTCAGACTACTTTCCACCAAATTGGGTAAACCAATATGGTCATAAGCACCATGACCTTTACTCTTTGAAGGGGCTACAGCCTTTAAACCCAAGAAAGGTGGGGGGTTTGCCCGGGACTTTGAGCATATTCTTTCAAAATGAGCCACCCTGTGAGGGAGCGGGTGGGCCATGGCCCTGCAGAATACTCCCTCGGCTTCCTCTGTCGATCGTAAGAGACGAGTATAGAGGTTGCTTTCTGTTGCCCTGGTGTTCTCATAGCTTATGGGTAACGGGGAGCAGATTTGTTTGTGATGTTCTGTATTTTTGTCCGTCATATAAGTGAAATACCCTTGGGGACGTTAAACACCAATCAAACAAACAAACAAATCTAAATGAGCCTTCCCTGTTGCTACTCAGCTTGTGTATACTTTTACAATAATTCCACATTAAGGGTAATTTGCTTCAACATGTATTTTATTTCACTGTTTGTTTTGGGATATAGATTTGCGAGTCTGGCTTTATGTCCCTGACAGTAAGGACTTATGGTTCTAATCAGCTGATGTTGGAACAACCTGTATATTGAGCACATGTAGTTCTTTCTCTGTAAACTGCATATCCGTATCCACCAAATCTATATCTGTATCAATTAAATCCTATCCTTGGATCACAGACATGCTGGCTGGACCAGTCCACTCTGGAGCAGGGTCTTCAGATTAATCCATGTACCAAGTGTATTAAGTGTTCTTAATCAAGATGAAATTCTCTACATTTTTGCTGTATTGATTAAGTCATCTATTAGGTGTCATATAATGCAGAGCAGTTGCTAATGTATTTTAGATTTCGACTACCATTTAAGACAGCTGTCCATTATGATAGAAGTCCGCACCAAGTGCTTGCCATCAGTGAAACAGACCCATTGCTGACAGGAATGGCTGCCGAGATGATCAGAGTGACATGGAATGAAGCATGGCATGGTGGAATGGAGAAACTGATTGCAGCTCTTAACAACCCTTCAAGCTATAACAAGAGTGCTAAAGAGTGAGTTCAGTTTTCAAGTTGATAGTCGGTCAAAGGCTCCAGATTTTTTTTGTGATGTTGCTAGTTGCTAGTTGGGTTATGGCTTATATAAGAAACGCTACAATTGTTACCATAGTGGAGGAATCCATGTCACACCCCTGGAAAAAAAACCTACTAATTTTCAGTTAAAATTTCTCACCATATTCTTTATACGGCAAATATACTATATTTGACTTTTATTCAATAAATTAAAAAATGTTCAGTTTGACATTGATATTAGAGTAGGTTTTCACCTCACCTGTGTCTTAGTGGTACAGAATGGCTAGTTCTACGGGTGACAGAGCAACACACCTGTGTGAAGCTATCTCTCTACCTGATCAGTAATTGTGTATATTTACAGGTATTCACCTCACCTGTGTCTCAGTGGTACTGAACGGCTCATTCCTTAGGTGACAGAGCAACACACCTGTGTGAAGCTATCCCTCTACCTGATCAGTAATTGTGTATATTTACAGGTATTCACCTCACCTGTGTCTCAGTGGTACTGAACGGCTGGTTCTACATGTGACTGAGCCACACAGTTGTTTGAAGCAGTCTCTCTACATGATCAGTAACGCGACCGCCCATGAGGACGTGAAGGAGGCTCTGTCTACCCTCACCACTCTTATCTCTACAGCTCACATAGATCATCAGTTAATACACCAACTTGACTGGCATAACATACTCAACAGGTAAGCTTTGGGTCCAAGGTAATAATAGTCTTTGAGTAAGCTCAAGTCAGAGTCTGTGTTCATATTCTTGAGATCGTGCTGTCCTGAGTTGTGCTCAAAGTCGGTGGTCAGTATGTTGACCATCAGGTTTATGAATGAGTCACATGTTGTGGCTCAGGCAATCCTGGGGGTGGTTTTTATAAGGTTACCTCCCAGTTTTCCATCATAATTATGCAAGAAGCAGTCTGAAGTCGACAATAATACCTTTTAGTACGATGTTAAACCACTGTCAAACAAACAAACAACATCAAAGTCGGTGGTTATAAAATGTTTTGAGTAACTATAAGTAGATATGCACTGTAGAAAAAGTTTCACGCAATTATCCAAAATGTTACAAAAATTATGCAGGTTAGTACTTTTTGTGTCCAGACGGATTGTCCACTTCACACCATACACTGCCTTATTAATATGGAATACCGAAAGGAAACCTCGTAAAAACCACCCCTGCGATTGTGACTCGCTCAGTATATGCTTTAAAGAGGCTAAATAATGCACAGTTACAAAATAATACACCAATACTTATTGCTTTGAATCTTGTCAAGTGTATATAGAAGGAGGATGGGGGATTAATTGTCAAGTAATCTCTTATCTTTTGTCAGGCCGGCGGCCGTGGCTTAGTGGTAGCGAGTGCGCTTACTGAGCTGAACATGCTTTGATTTACCATTCATGGGTTTGAGTCCCCCTTTCGACCATCAGGTATATGAGCGAGTCACATGTTGTGGCTCCAGCAATCGCGGGGGTGGTTTTACGAGGTTTCCTCCCGGTTTTCCACCGTAATATTAAAGGCTGTGTACAGTGTGAAGTGGACAATCCGTCATCATATAAGTGAAATACCCTTGAGTACAACGTTAAACACTAATCAAACAAACAAACTTATCTTTTGTCATGTTTCTCTTGAGTTTCTCTTTACAGTTCTGGTTTAATTATTCACTATCCCTATGCCATTGTGATTAATTTTTAGAAATATACTTTTAAAACAACAAAAATAAGTGTTGTTGTTGGACTCTATTTCAGATTTCTGTGTACACTTCCTTCCTCTCCATCTGATGAGATGCTCCTTTTTAAGGTGTTGCAGTTTGTTACCAGGCTTCTCAAATCATCCAATCAGATTCCAGTTCATGTATTGCAGTGGCTTGTGAAAACTGTATATAAACCATCAGGTCCTCTGATTGGTCTATTAAGCAGGTCAAATGTCACAGAGGGAGATGTTCATGTGAGAAGGTAATGTAACATTTTGTTTTTGATTTATACCGCATGAAAAATTTTAATTTATTTTTCTAATTTCTGATTGGTCTACAGCTCAACATGTGGTATACAGCATTTTTTAAATTAAATTTCATATAAGCCTGTCATTTGACGCCGTATTTTGTTATAGAGTTGTCTGTCTGTGTCATAATTGATTGCGAGAGTAAAGTCTAGATAGACTTGTTCTATCCCAGTTTTCACTTAAAGTTGGTTTTTATTGAACTTAATATTTGTTTGATTATGCTTGAGTCATTGGGGAAGCATATAAAAAGATTGGCATATACACGTGACAAACATGCAGATAAACATGAACAACACATGAAATAAACAGTGAAACATTCAAACATAAAACATCATCTTTTAGCACTTGTACCTTAAACTACTCACACTAACCCACAGTCAATACCCTCCTGCACACACACACACACGCATATCAAAAAAAAAAAAAATGCTGTCTCGTTTTCATACATTGATAATGATATATCGCATCTGCCATCCCTGGCCTACATTTGCTCAGATTGGATATTACGCATGAAGATCTGTCATTAACCTAACAGTGTAATTGTGGATCTGTTGAAAACTTGTCAGTTTTATTTTGTTTGGTTGCAGGCAGTTGGATAAAGAGCTTTTGAGATTCATCACATCATATAGCCGTCAACTCCCTTCTCATCTTATCAGCAAGTATGTTTGTAATCTCTATGTATCACATGACTGTCAAACTTCATCAACTTGTTTGATGTCTTTTACGTTTCAGAATAATTCCTAGGCTCTACTATCTCAAGGTCAGTCTACTGATTCTATACTTTCACTTTCTTTCTGGGTGAACCTTCTGCAAGGGTAAAGTGTTTAGCTGATTGGTCTATTGATCCTACTTCAGTGTACCGCTCTGTCTGTCGACCATCAGGTATAAGACTGAGTCATACGATGTGGCTCCTGCAATTGTGGGGGTGGTTTTTATGGGGTTTCCTCCTGGTTTTCCACCATTATGAGGCTAGGAACAGTGTGAAGTGGACACTTTGTCATCATATAAGTAAAATGCCCTTGAGTACGACGTTAAACCCAAATCAAACAAACAATCAATCAATGCACCACTCATGGGTTTGAGTCTTTCTATCAACCAGTCCGTATATGAGCTAGTCACACGATGTGGCTCCGGCAATTGCGGGGGTGTTTTTTTACCCCAATCAATAAATCAAACAAACCAATGGATAGACAGGATGGAATAAGGTGTTTTTTGGGTCAACTTTGTTTCGTGTGGGTTGAGGTGTGCATATTTACTGTCTCTACATTCAGAAGGCCAAGCTAGCCCTAACTGACACTCCCTACACTGCATTTGCCTATACTGGGTGGACTTCATATGTTTGACTAACACGTTTGGAACGAGATAGCCGAGTAACACTTTCACGGTTTGAAGATTTGAAGGGTAGCAGAGTTTCTAATCCCTCTACATTCTCATCCCTGATTTAATATATAGAAGTTTTTATTCACATAGAGATATAAGTAGTTGTGATTTTCAGACTGGATGTGGGACCGCTCCGAGGGAATCTCTCTCACAAGTTGCTGCTCAGGCTGAATGTGGCCGAGGCTCCTCATTTCTATAACCTGGCCATGTTGGAGGGAACTCTGAACTGTTTGATGACTCTTACTGCCAGGTAGGATTTCATACGGCATTATGCATCAAACAAACATTAAAGGTATCCCAAATGGGTTTAGATCAGATTCGAAAGTGACTGAATTATAAAGATAATTCTATAAACTATCTGTAAAATAAATCCCATATTTTCCCGACCCTTAGAATTTGTTTTATTCACTTACAAACTTGCGACTTTTCATTGGAACAGTGTATCAAATAATGCTGACTCCATACATGAAGGATTGCTAGAAAGTTACAAAATGGCGGTCAGGTTTCCATAGATACAAGTCATTTGGTGAATTCCCCTGATGATGTCACTTGATAATCACAGCTGACTCTTAATAAAAGTCGCGGGTGGTTGGAGGGAGCTTCATTTTGTCCTGGTCCTCTCAGAGCTAAAGGGGAACAGAAAACGGATCTGTTGATGGTGTCCTGTTGTTGTTGTCATCCTGTATTTGTCCCGTCGTGTCTTTGTTTGTTGCCAGTGGTGTCGAGGGTGGTTTCCTTCACCAATTGGGCTGGCGCGTCGTCATATAACTGAATTACCCTTGAGTCAACGTTAAACCCTAATCAAACAAACTTAATAAAAGTCAGATGTTTGAATTCTAATTTCTACACAAGTATGCCAAATTTTTTAATGAAACAAGCTGCAAATCATTTAGTGAATATTGAACTATATTCACAGGTTTTCTAGATATCAACCATTTGGGAATACCTTTAAGTGTAACAGTCTGTCATTTTTATGACAGGAAGGCGTCCTCGAGTTTGTGGTGAAATGCATGACCCAAAAGTTGCAAATAGTTCAGCAATATTATGGTATTTAAACTTTAACAAATGTGTAACACTCATTTTATTATTCAAATCAAAGAATGGTTCATAAATCAGAGCCAAAGAATTATCAGTTCTACAAGTGCAGGACATCCTCATATAATCCCCTACATAAATAATTATGTTATGTTTTTTATACTTATAGATCTGGCTGGAGCATAGAGTGCACAGAAATTGACAGCTCCACGCTATGTTCACAGCTGCTCAATTCTCTGCTAGAGGTACGTACAGGGGAGATGTAATCCATAATAATTACCTCATTTAAATGATCCCTGTCACTAAAAGATTTGCAATTGCATTGGGAGTTTATTTTTCCTATTTCAATGGATTGCGCTCAGTCTGTGTCAAATCATAGCTCTGTTGCCTGTTGTCGTATTGGAGCTGTCTTATTATAATGCATTCTCCGTACATCACGTGTTATCTCCCATACTACATTCTTAGCAGAAAACATTCCTTTAATTAAACTGTCTGTAGGGAGAAACTTTAAATTTGCAACACTCAGGTTTTCAGGCATGCCAAAAAAAAAAAATCTGCCATCAAATTTTACCTATGCTGTCTCATTGTATGGAAACAGCGGAACTAACAAGGCAACTCACACGCTCTTAAAAATAGATTTTTATTAATCAAAATTTTATTTATTTCAAATTACATTACATATTTTTACAAAAGGATCGTCAAGGAAGTGAAATCTGGTAATGTAAGTAAGTTTTCGGTAAATCAAAAGAAAATCAATTTTTTTTTTTTGCTTTCCTCGATCAGAGTACCCCCTTAGGAGCTAAGGGTCAACATGAAGCGGATCTATTTATCATATCTTTGCTTATCATACCATGATTGTCCTCTATTTGTCCCGCATTGCCTTTCTTTATTGCCAGCATTGTCTAAGTGTGGTTTCATTCATTCATTGGGCTGGCACAGTGTCACCTCAAGTACAGCATAAAACCTTAATCAAACACATAACAGTCCCGCCCCGTGAGGGAGCGGGTGGGCCATGGCCTTGCAGAATACTCCCCCGGCTTCCTCGGTCGATCGTAAGAGGCGAGAAAAGAGGTTGCTTTCTGTTGCCCTGGTGTTGGCAGAGCTAAAGGGGAACTGGAAGCAGATTTGTTTGTGATGTTCTGTATTTGTGCCCGCCGTCATATAAGTGAAATACCCATGAGTACGACGTTAAACACCAATCAAACAAACAAACAAACATGACAGTCTCTCTCTCTCTCACATGATTTGTCTGACCGGTTTTGATCTTGACTCGTTGTAGGTTGTATCTGCGTTTCACATTGGACGGGGAGGAACCTCCATGTCCTTCATGGGTAAGGGTGTCACCAAAGCTGCCACTCTCTGTTTAAGACAGTTATCCTACGAAATGGCCACGTCCACTGAGGATCAGGTAAATCATACAGATAGTTCAAATTAATGAGGAATAATGTCAGCAAATACACATTTCAGGGTTCTTGTTGGTGAACAGCCACTGTCTATTAAACAAACCACCTACTAATGATCTTAAGCAGACTAGAAGTTAGGAAATAACCAAGGTGGTTATAATGAGCTCTATTAAAAAGGCCCTTATTTGAGTTGACATAAACTCAATATGCCAACTTATTTATATCCCATATCTGTTTTAAAAAACAATTTGTGTTGTTTCAAACAAACTTAAAGTTGTTAAGTACGTTGTGTTTCAAATATATTTATAATTGGACAAAGAAGTGACTGTTCAGTAATTGATTTTACTCTTTTTTAATTTTATAACTTTCTTAACTCTTTATCAAAAATGCTTCATTTTTTATCTTTCAATAGTTTTGTTTTCCGTTTTGTTACAGGTAAAAAAAAAAAGATTTCTTTTTTTGTAACCTAACTAGTTAATTCCCTTGTGTAATTGATTTAATGACAATACATGTATAATTTTTAAATGCCAAGGGGTTGTTACTTCATCCTGTGGGCTGCACACCAACAGATGTGTGAACTATACAGTTATTGTTTTTGTAACTTTGAACAAGAATTCAAAGAGTTTCTTGTGATAAAATTTATAGGACTTGATTTTTGGTTCCGCTTTGGCGCGCCATGATGGGTTGCCAGGATATGTGTCCAATACACATTTCCCAGTTTCCACTTTTAATAATTACACTGCTGTCCTATAAGTATAAGAATGCTCAGTTAAACCAATCAAAACCAACATGTGATGATCATCTGAAAAGAGCCCTCTGCAGTTTGTTTATTGAACAGCAAAGCTATCTTTTCTAAGCACTTAATTTAGATTAAGTTTCCAAACAATATGGAAACGCTGGACATCTTGGTTGGGCTAGTGTTAATTATTGTTGGAATATACTGCTGTTGAAATGCCAAAGCACAGCTAAATCACCAATCGATCAATCATTTAAGAAGAGGACAGTGTTATTAGTAATAGTTTAACACTTTCCTGATTGGATACGCTTTTAATTTTCCTTTAGGAGTGGCCAAAGAACTGGTTGTATTCCCGTCAAGGAAATGACGCTGTTGCTGAACCTGGACTCAACTGGATGCTCACACTTTGGTCCTACAGAGACCCTGAGGTCAGACTTTTCTCACACAAATTAACACATGTTTTTTTATTTCCATAAATATCACGTGGGAAAATTAATTGATGTACGAATGAAAAAAAGAAGTTAAAGATGTTTGAAAACCTGAAAACCAAGAATAATATTTATACATAGCAAGCAGTTTTAAATATATGCTTTAAAAAACATAAATGTTATATATATGTTCATTGTTATTTTATGTAATTGTCGGCATAAGTAGTTCAGTATCATGTTTTCCATATACCCAAAGTTAAATAAAGACTGATTTGATTTGATTTGATAAGGAGCAACGTTTTTTAACTGAAAACAAAACGTATGTTGTATTTTTTATATTTCTCTACGAAGATATCAGCATTTTGAGGTTACATTCTCTGGGTTTATACCATCACCAGTTGCCAGATTCTTTCTTACTAATTTTCACATCATGATAATTATTAATCGCAACTTATTATACAATGATTTCAGGTCAGAGCTGCTGGGTTAGGTATCTCTGTGGCCTTGACCTCTACGGAACCAGGTCGTATCATGTTGACCTCCAACTGTAAGCACATTCCTGGTGGTATTT
>JAVFBW010144942.1:3032-16058 GCA_034783835.1 Mopalia ciliata | reverse complement strand
GGGGTTGAGGTGTGTGTATGTGGGCTGAGGTTGTGGCGGTTTTTTCACGTTGAGTTATTGTACGTTTACTTACAATGTTTTCCGATGTTTTTTTATAAATGAGGAATATAATCTGTGTAATAAGCTTAAGTTTGCAATTAATTTTAGTTTCTGTTGTTTTATGTAGGACCCATTTTGCATTCCGAATAACACGAAGGACATTCGTAAATGTTTGGCTCCATGAAGTAGTGAAACATTTTTTGACAAACGGGGATTCAATTTGTATCACACCCACATTTTCCACAATTTTCTGAGGGCTTTCAGGGAAATTATCAGCTTAGCTTCATAAAATTTCTGCAGCTTGATTAAAATAACACTTTTATAAAAGTTATATAGAAAAGGCAATCTGATTGGTTGAATCTCCCTGTGAAGATCTCTAAAGATGCTGTCACAGATCAACGGAACCCATTACTCTATAAACATCTGATACGATGTAATGACCGATAATGGAAATCGTCGCATTCGCCTTTATTAAATAATTGAACGATTGGTGACTCCCGCGCATCATTTTGTACACCCCCCCCCCCCCCCCCCCCCAAAAAAAATAGTCCTTCCTTTTTTATAATACGAAATCATTTATTAAGGTAAATTTAACAACATATGGGTTTATAAGAAGTGTTTTCATTCCTACGTTGATCTCCAAACAAACAAATAGTCGATGTACTTGTATCAAAGACACCATGTATCGAGGTAATTATTTACTAATTGGGAATGAACAATTTCAAAAAATCTTCACACGACAACAAACACATCATATCGAAAGGTTTTACAGTATGATATTTCGGAACAAATGTATATATACATGCAGATTTTATTTTGGTAAATTAATTTTTTTTATTATTATTCTAGCCAAAAAGTGCCTCTGAAAGCGTTAACACGCTGGTATCATTATGAAGTTCACCGGAAACCTTTGTAAAAGTTCGCTTAATTCCGTTTGGTTCCACATGCTCGATACTTATTACTAACGATAGAGGCTGTTCTTGTGTCGACAAAAGGTATACATCCATTATCTATTGACCTGATCTATGAAAACGTTTTTATTGTCAAATAGTGCAATCAGTGTGCAATAAGTGGTACAGATCGACACAGGAGACATACCTAAGCAATCAACCAATGATCTGTGACCTCTCACACAGGTGAATCCCATGGACACAAATAGAATCTGTCATTGTAAGTACAACAATGCTGCTAAGAAAGGAATGTACGTCAAGCGAATGTGGACACGTGGCCAGCAGGTAAAACAAATGCTATAAAATGTTGCCAGTCATAATGGATTTCATCAGGTGAAATCTGTCCAGGGCAATCGACACAGTGCATTACGAACCATCATTACGGTAATTGACATATACTGCAGGGCTAAATATAATACATGCATGATTGTCCATTCAATTAATTGTTGCCTATATGCCCACCACATCTAAAAGTCTACTGGTGTTATACTATGACTGTTCCGAAGCACACAGAAACCCAACCAGAAGCTAACAATGAGGTAATCAGGCAGAAAGGACATGCTTCAGCAAAGACTATATCAGCTGCCAATTACCTTATCAACGTTATTAAAGGAATTGAAATTGCACAACTGACAGATTTGTTTTGCTACTCATGCTGCCCGACAAATGTCTAAAACTGGACAATTATTTTTCATGTCACCAGTTCAAAGATTGGCGTTTAGGGTCAATTGGATACAGCTTTAAGCGAGGCTCTCGATCTCTGGTTTATCGGCAGGCAAACAAACTGTCCTTCTCCGACACAAACTCCTTCGTCCACATTAACTGTCATTCGTCGACATTTACTGTTTTTCTCCGACACAAACTCGTTCGTCCACATTAACTATCCTTGTCGACATTTACTGTACTTCGTTGGCATCAACCTCCTTCGTCGACATTTACTGTCCTTCGTTGGCATCAACTGTCCTTCGTTGGCATCAACCGCCTTCGTCGACATAAACAATCCTTTGTCGGCACCAACTTTTCTTTATTAAAATCAGCTGTCCTCCATCGGCATCAACTCTTCGTCGATATCAACTCTCCTTCGTCGCAATAGTATCAGTAGATTATTAGTAGTAAGTTTAGTTTTAGCCTAAGCTAATGTCAATTTGAGAAAAGTTTTCGTAAATAATTGAAATATGTCAGTTGTGCCAAGTGTATACTACGGCAGAAAACATATGAAAATAATTCGCCAAAATGTATACCCGGGTTGATAAAAACAATATAATCATAAGGGGACCGATAAGTGTGCATATAAATCGCCATCAGCTCTACCGTAACCTCACGTGTATTTTAGCTGTTTCACGCGCCGTAAGCTTTAGTTTATGGTGTGTATTGTCCTTTTGTTACGTCGTCTAACTATTTGTCTCGTAGTCTCACTTACTTTAGGTAACGATGTATGTTGTCTATTTGTCCCATAATTTCGATCACACTGAACTTAATGCTTGCGACAAGTTTCGATATTTCGTTTCGTCATCTTGATCACAGCAAAATAAAGGTTTAACAGAAGTTGAATAAGACTTGGTGATTTTCTTTGTCATTTGGGCCTTCTAGACACCTGGATAGTCTATATACAAGAGGATGACAGGGGAAATGATTTGAGACCAATGACATATACTACAGTGACAACCCAGCAAACAGTCTGTGTAGTGCCTGTCTAACCGTTTGTCAATCCCTATACTGTGACAGACAGTCAAATAATCCGTCTATTAACTCCACAAACGCCTGAGATCGTCTAATGAGAGGCGCACTTGAAACCCCATTGTGCAACCATGGTACGAGTAGTCGGAGTCACACAATGAATTACATTCCCCGTTGTGTATAACAATAAGTCAGTTTACATACCCATAACATCTCACCAGGTATACATATCAGCAGTTTGTAAGCCTCGAAGCATTGGCACTAATGTCTCCTTAAAGGGAAAGACCACTGTTTATGGTTTATTATTTTTATTCCATATTTCCAAACACACACATCTGTATTGCCCTTGCAATCGAAATAGCATAGCCGTTAACTAGTTAATTTAAACAGCAGAAATGACGCCATTGCTCGAAACCACGGTATATTTAGTTATGAATGATTTGGTAGGTAATAACCTAAACAAAATACATAAAATAAAGCCTGTGACTTCAACTGCTAGCTAAATTACTTTCGATTAATAAAAATGTATGCTATATTTCACCAATAAGATGACATACGAGAATTGCTCAATTATTAGAATTGAGATAACTAATAATTGATATCGATTAGTATTCATTGCTTTATATATATATCTATAATTCTGGATTAAATGTACATTTGGTCCCATTAGAAGTTTATTAACGAGGAGTATGTAACTGACATATAGTTATGTCCACGGCATTGTAGACCAGCGAGAAACGATGCCGTCACATTTCAGTCCTGTGTCTTTTTAGCTGTAAGGAACTCTGGGTAATTTCGTCCTTTATCAACCACTGCGCATGGCAATTGTTTTCTTTCAGACAACTGGCTTAATATGTGTCAATTTAGTTACGATTTATGGACTATTTAACAGGCACATATTGCACTAGGTAAATGCTTTTCGTTTTGTTAGAAACATTATGACCAAGGAATGCCAGAGGTTAGCTATAATGCATCATATTTAAAGTTGCGTTCTTCTGAATTTTCTTGTTTACTGCGTCACATGATACGTTAAAACAGGGGACTCGATCCCTAATGCCAGTTAGCTTATCTATATGGCAGTTGCATACTTCTAGTTAATAGACTTCTGGTCCTATATATATATATATATGTGCTCATACTCTCATTTTACAGTCGTTTTTAACGATTTTGTTAACGACCCGTTTTGGTTGATTGATGGTTATGGTTTGGTAATACATATCTTGTCCATAGGATGACGGATGGCTCTGTATTGGGGATCTTCACCTTGTTATTTGATCTCCTTGAATAGTTCACCTGGCTGGACATTTGACACAATGTTGACTAACGGTTAACACGTTACAGTATGTACAGATACTTAAAGGCTCAGCAGTCTCCTCATCGATCTCAGAGAACTCTCCAGGTCGACAACTTAATCGCTATTGATCGAAAGCAGAGTGTGTGGATCTACCCGGATACAAGCTGCGAGGAGACTGCACACGTACGGGCGCTCCGCAAATAAAAGGTATTGGTACAAACTATAAGCAGAAGCGATGCAGATGCAAAAGCCTCTTGGACATTGTATCATCTTTTCGTCAGGTTATAAGTGGTAACTACTTTTTATTCGAGTAGTTGATGCAACCCGAATAGAAACTTTCAATAAAATCTATTATGTAAAAAAATAATAGACAAAAACTAAGCCTCTCTGGTAACTATCAGGCTAAAGTGCAAGGCAGCCATGTCAATTGACAAGAACATCGTAATTTACATCATGGACACGTGCGCTTGTCTGGGTTTTACTCGTTTTTTTGCTATTGTTGAGAGACAAAATGACTAGGCATGTCGTTTCTATGGATTAACAACGAAAATTTCCAAGACGATAGACAATAGGCAGCATACTAAAAATTGTCGCCAGAGAAGTTGCGTTTGGAGCAGCCATCGTTTGAGTAATTGTCGTTGGAGGCGTTCTCATCGGAGCAGTTGTCAACAAAATATTGGTGGCTGAAGCAATTGTCAACGAAATATTGGTGGCCGGAGCAATTGCCAACGAAATATTGGTTGCCCGAGCAATTGTCATCGAAATATAAGTGATTGCCACCGAAATATTTTTGTTGCGGACTTATTACCGGCTTATTTACCACATCACTTCCGACCCATTCGGCAAGAACATGAGTTGATCAGAGAATTATTAGACCGTTTAACAGAAATAGTCTGGGAAGAGATGAATTGGGTCAGAAACAATCACAGGACATATAGTGGCGGAACAAAGGTCTTTCAACATATCACGTTTTCTGCTTATTACCGGTGACCTCCAATAGGTGTATTATATGATGAAGTTATAACACAACATTGTGACGAAGGACTTTCTTGGTTAATCTGTCTTAAATGTACCTATTTACGTTGACATCCATGGTACATTAAAATTGCAATTAGGCTAATGCTCACAACACCATCATGATAGAAAAACAATTTATCTTATTCAAACACAAAGGATATTAAGACTATGTCCTTGAGGGTGAATTGTTCTCTGAGGGATTACGTTGTAGAGGATTAATCCTTCTGCGATAGATTAAATTCTGAAGTTAAGCTCAAATGCCTTTGATGTCAGATAAACAAGGCCACCGACCAATTCTTTCCAATTTGATACCACCATGGACGCTCACGTGACTTGCAAGGATTGGTGTTTTAAGTTCACAGCCTCATACTACACACAAGTTTTAAAATGATGTATGTTATCCTGATAATAAGCTTCCAGCTGCATGCAACATGAAAATCTTATCTGATTAATTGCACGGTGAATGTATGAAATCACCTTTAAAAATCGATATTCTCACAATCTGATTAGTTCAAACTCTATCTACAGCCCTGTCAATCACCAAAACCCATTACTAAATAAATAGCAATAAAGATTTGCGTGTTGTATCCCTGGAAATAATACCAGGTATAGCGGATGCATCGCTTCGTTTGAATAAATGGCACCAGAACGCTGATATTCGCTTATTTATAAATATTGCATTTCTAGTGACACAATGATCAACAGTATATGTAATGCATCGGCAAACGTGATTTATTGTTTGACGTTTAGTCCTTAATTGCAACACATTCTTATATTGACTGACGATAATGGTACTTCTGCTAATGTCAATGCATCGACCAGTGTGATCTTGTTCGGCAATCATTATTGTACATATTTCTGGAAACCATTTAGTTGTTAAGTGTTGAAATCAAAAGAAACTGCTCGGTGCTGGTCGCCATCAGAACGGCTATCCCCAGACTCGGTACACATCGCTGACAAATCAACCATTGATCCGTGAGCCTATGTCTCTCACACACAAAACAAGACAGGTGAATTCAGCAGGGCATAAACAAAAACAGAATGTGTCATTGTTAATAGAACAATGGTGCTATCATAGGAATGTACATCAACTAAAAGGCGGACATGTGGCTGATTAAAAACATCATGGTGAAACAAGTGTTGGCACGTCCTTTTCAGACCATTTGACACTGTATATTATCCTAATATTCATCAAACACCCCTAGCCCTAATTAGGATGCACTTACGCGGCTATAATATTAATGAAATACACGTTTGATTGTCCCTTCAATTTACCAGAGGTTTTCTGAGTGCCATGTGTAATTATCATCTCGTGTATAAAATAACTACATCAAAAGGTTCCAGTCGACGAACAGACGTGAAGCTAAATATTGGTTAATCAGCTTTTAAAGGGCATATTGAAACGAGGGACTGCCAGAGATTCAATCATCATTCTGAGGGACGACGAAAACTAACAGACAGCTTGATCTACAGATGTTAAATTTTAGCATATATTAAACGACACAATACTAGACAAGTCAAGTGTTGACAGAAAAAATATATCTCCTAATCTGTATCTTTGAATACAATATTTCCTAGTTAAATTTTAACTCTTTTACAGGTATGGTGTAAAGTCGTCGAGGTATTCAATCAGCGGGCTATTGAAATGGTAATAAATATTAAGATGACAGTATTACAGTAAAGAAAGAACGGTCTTCTTCCGGTCATTTCTCACTTGTTATAATCGTCACCTAATCTATAATGAAACTGTTACCAAGACCAATCGATTCGTTGACACCTGAGTTACCGTGGTTTTTACCAACAAGGTAGTGTTTTGTCTGCATCATCTACTTATCACACCTAGTTACTTCCTATAGTGAACGTTACACACACATCTTGTCAGCAAAACTCCTAACTACTATTGCCTCTGGCGATAGTCAAAGGAAACCAGCCATGCATTAACGTTTAACTAGATAGACATTAACATCAAAGAAACGCCGATTCGGGTGAACAAATTATCAAGTACGGTAAGAAACAAAGTAAGTGCCCCCTGACTGTGAGAAAGTTAGTGATCTTCTCGATATACTCGATACCAAATTGTTTGGTTGATCGTTGATGTTAATTGGGGAATGGAAATATGCTCTAATAGAATATAAAATTTAGAAACAGTATATATTGGAGTTGCGAGACCCTCACTTAAATACAGGGCTAAATGATATAGGCATATGACGTATATAGTGAACCAAGATATACCAGAGTGTGCCTAACGAGAATATGATAAATTTTACACCAACATAAAACATCAAAAATACTCTATACTAAAACTATATATCGGCATACTAATTAAGCAAAGTATCGCTGAGATTTAGAGTTTGAATTTTAGTGCATATCCCGATTGCAGTTTAAACAGTATAGTCACAAACTCGTTTATCCCTTTGGTAAAACACATGTCACAGTGCCTCTATACGCCGTGCATATACAGCCTCGACCAGAAGGGTTTTGATTAATGACACCCCGTGCTCCTGTCCTCGTATTTTCTACAGTCTAATTAAGACTTTTTGCTGTAATGTTGCCAGGATGCAACCCATCTAGACGTTTACAAAGCGGGCTGTTATTGTCTGTAGTATATACATTGATTTCGCTTAGATGTGGTTCGTTACATATGGGATGTATATAGGACGTCCTGCTTTACAACTTCAGCCCCTGGCTATTTTACATGTATGTTTTTCAAAAACCATTTACCTGTCCAATTTGATTACATAAAGTGTCAAAAATAATAATTGCATATGGTTGTGAATTCTCATAAAGTTTCGTACTGTATAGGTCTCCTGTACTACATCATCTACATGTACTATGCTTTTGCTACCAGTCACGAATTGATGTCTTTGTTTAAATTATAATTAATTGCCTCCCTCAGTCAAAGTGACACACCGGATCGTTCATAAATGTGGTTACGTTGACACCCATGCTATTCAAACATACTTGACTGAGTATTTGACGGTTAAAGAGTAACGGTCGAAAACTTATTTTAAAAACACAATAAAAAACACTGTCTATTATATAAATTATACAGCCTTTGAATGACGATAACTGTTTAGACATTGAACATTGTATTTTGTTTTACTGACAGATGTATCAGGGTTGATTTCTGCACACACAGGCGATTTTCAGAGTTTAGGAAATGACTGTGTGTAATGCAACCATAAGAACCTCCTTCAATAACCCGATATATCATCGTGGTACATCTTAGGTTTATTTTAGTACATTTCTCGGCTTAGTATATTTTCGTGTCTTTCTTTCAGTCTATTCTCCTTATTTAGCTTCGTACATTCTAATGTTTTTAGATTCACTCTAGGTTCTAGATTCTAGATTCTTACCACGTGCCTTTAGTTAGAGTGTATAATATTATTATCAAAGTATTGTAGAATAGTTTCAGTTGGCTAAACTTATAGTATAAGCTGGTTTATGTATGTCCGTGTTTTAAACATTGTGCATTCCAGTACGTTATAGTGAATTATATATGTTGACATTACGTCATCAGATTCCCGTTTTTCGGGATTTATTACAACATTTTCCAGTTTTTTTAAATATATAGCAAAATAGAATCTTCAGTAGCGTGTTTAGCTGTAGTAACCTCTAGCGTATTGTATATTTGCGAGCTTGAATACACGTAGAATTTAATTTACATGCAGTCATTTTCCGATGTCGATATATTGTCTTGGACTCGTTAACGTATGTTTATTAGTCTCGTATCAAGATCTTGAATAAACAGAGATTTATTAATATATATTAAAGTTCTTCTCGGGACCTTTCTTTGATCTCAGTAATTTAATATATATACACAAAAGCCGTGTAGAGCACAAATCACTGTACAGTCGACAGCTGGAGTAACTCATCTACAGCAACTGTTTTATGATACACAGCATTAAAATCACATATTGATGCTTGTATACTCCAGGTTCTTAAACTAATTTTATTCTGAAGATATGAGACGCGATGAAAATGTTTTTAAGTCATTCTCACACTGAAAAAAGTAACGCCATCTTAACGTTATCAAACAAAACGATCAAAGTCAGTGTTAAAAGTCACTCTTGTGGAACTCGTTATTAATGAGGTTTGAATGCCCTCATTAACATATGACTTCAGGTAAACCTCCGAACCCTGTAATGAGGACGCTATAGTTAACGTAACAACCTAGCGTATACTGTGTCACTGGTGTTATACCTGGTTGGACGCTCATCGTTTATAAAATATAAGGTTATGTAGGTCTGTATAGAGGTTTATGTGTCACGTGAGAAGGCCTTTCCATACCTTGGTGTGATTATAGATTTATGGTGCTAGTCTCCTTATACCACAGGCTATAAACATCGCTTTGTGTCAAAATAATCTGTTGTCGACATATGAAGAAGACATTTGAAATCTGGAGCACTCTTAATCTCTAAATGTAATACACCCGTCGATTTAAAGGGTACAATTTTAAACAACCAAACGGCTCTTTTTGGTGGAGCCATTGTCCAATGATGTTTATTTCGCGCTGAATATCTTTTTAAATACATGTATTAACACACAAACTGATAAACATCCACTTAAAGTGTATTATTGAAAGTACAACACTTTTAACGTTTGTGAATGAATAGCCTATAATATCAAGGGCCAATACTTGAATGTGATTAAAATGTGAGAAACTTAAAATGTGTACAAAGCAAATACGACCAAACCTTATCCAGATTGTTTAAATGAACAAAATATGTAAATCAGCCAATAAACGAGTTTCTCAGACTGTTAATTCATATTTTCTTACACTACACTTATGTGAATTTACCTTCTCAATCAACGAACAAAGTTCCTCAAATTTAGTTGAAAACTTAAACTTGTATTTTAACATTAGTCGTTATTTCAAAGCATCACAGCGCGTCAGTTTGGTTAACAAATTAATTTTAGCAGTATACAACATGCAGAAGAAACATGTATGATCCTGCTAAAAAAAAATGTACTCTTATTCAGTGATGTAAAAGTCTCTTCCTGCATTTATTTATGTTGCAGAGTTGATCGATTGAGAATATTGGTCTCTTGATGCTGACAGCGAAGTAGTGTGATACGTTCTTCACTGTGATCTCAGTTACTCAGTGGAATGGCCTGAAAACACGGGGAATGCCAGATAATCAATACCTTTACGGAGTGGATTCTACCAACACGTGTAGGAAACAAAGACTCGTGTAATTCTACAGCGAAATGTCTCTCAGTGGACGCATCCCAGTTTAATCTAACTGGAGTGCTATAGCCACCATTCAATAATCAGGGAAACTCTGTTGACATAACATGGTAACTGGCACTCTTCTCTTTTAACGTATACTATTCTGTGTGTTTGCCTTAAACAGTCCATTTTTCAATAAGACATTCACTCAAGACGGACATCTTTTCATCCTGTACACCATCCAGTACTTGTAATAACAACCCGCCCAATCAATACGACATATTTGTAAAAGGCACGTGCCGTTTCAAAGAGATCCCGAGGAACCAAAACTTTAGCCTGGTCCTGCCTTACTACTAGGACAAATCACTCCACCAGCATATACACAAGTTAAACCCAAGTTTCAATTTTTCCACAAATAAATCGATGTAGACCAGACACAGTAGCACAGTTACACTTAAACTTTCACATCACTGGTTTCAAAGCAGACTGGCAAATGGAATTTAAATAGTCTCGGAAGTCCAGAATCAACGTTTACGCAATGCTTTAACCCGGAATACATTACTATCTTTAGTATTCATTGACCAGGGGACCACTTTTATTGTGACACGAAATCATTAATTTCGTTCAATACGGTTTAAATATTAGTTATCAATTTTAAATTATGAAACTTTTATCGCTTAAGTTATAGAATGTTGTTATATAGTAGTGATTATCTATGATGGCTTTATTATTCGCGAGCCTATATTCAGTGAGAAACCCTAACAACACCTGTACAGGTGACTGGTTACCTGTCCAGACGAGAAACACACTGATTGATGTCAGCCAAAAAAAGAAACCGTGTTCACTATAACTCATATTTACATAGAAAGTCGTCATAATCACCGGATATGCTGTATACGATGTGTTTTTATCACGTAACGACCGCATTCAACACAAGCCTCGGTAAAGAAGGTGACAAGAGCAGGAGTCCCCACTCTCATCAGTCATTTCAATTCAACCAGGAAAATATACACCTGTTTTCTAAAAAAAAAATTTCAAACAAGACAATTTAGGCGGGGATTCTCCCAAAATAACATAATGTGGGAAATGAGTTATAACTGAGACGAGTTTCTCACAGGTTAAGCAACAATATTATCGCTTTAAGTTCCTGTAAAAAGCTTAGAGTCTGAAATAAATTCTATTTTGCCTGACAGCTGAATGTAACAGTTGTGTCATCGGGAACACTCCTACACAATAATCACCAGACATCTGGAGGAAGCCGCATTCGAGGAGACTTCACTGAGAGTCCAACAGGAAGACAGATTGAGGGAGGGACGAATGAGAATCGATAGATATTTCGGGGAATGTTTCTTCCAATACTTTTAGATTCGTACAGGAACTAGATTACGACCCTATTTAGTATTGGTTGATCATTAAAGTTAGCAAATCAATGAAACCAATCATTACTAGAGATCCCTTTTCTTTTGTTACATCTCAAGTTCTGATTTGCGTGAATCTGCACGATGTCTGATGGCACGTGCTATTGTTTTGCAGGGAAAGTATATAAGTGCCTGTCTGATACAATGTCGTACTGTGGTGGAATGAAACGTCTGAGGCCTGTCTACAGCCTGAGATTATTATAGACAGATATTCGCCGACAAAGGTTGAGTCCCTAGTTGAAAAAGCCAAGGTGCCTGAGGCTATAGGATAATAAATGTTTTCTAGATTAGGAAAGACCAGGTATTAGACTCATGTTGTGTAATATATATCAGTTCTGGTCTCGCCTTTAGCCCACCTGATGAATATTAATTACCAAGTACTCTTCAAAATATCGTATTCTCATAAAGGTATATTCGATATGAATATGAAAAGATAAATTTGGTCAAACAATTCACGTGAGTCGCTTTGAAATCCACGGGTTATGGGAATTAAACAGAATTCCACAAAAAAACACTTGTTAACAAAAAACTGTATATCAATACATGGTGGACAAGAAAGACTGAATTGCACCTGATCTTTCCCAAAATCACCATCACTCAAGGTGGGGGCTTCAGGGACATTGGTGGTCCGGGCTGATCCCTGGACCCTAGCTGTCATTGGCCATGTTCAAAACGTCAATTAATGACAAGCCTGTGTTTTTTACAAAGTGTTGATAATTGAAAATGCTTTCAAATTATCTACCGTCATTATTTAAACAGCGGGGCGGATTTTTTCAGTGTGTACTGTGTATTGGATCCATAAACGCATTATCTGTGCATAGATGGGCACTATTCGGGTGGAAAATTAATTGAACTTATGTAATCAGGTTAATTAGCTTTTCTAACTGTACTGAAACTTTTACCTATTCCCGTTTACCTGGATGATACGATCACGTCTCGACAAGATTTAATCCCCACTCATTTTAAACTGTTTGCAAATGACGCAACTATATATAGTGAACCGTCAACTTGAACATGCGGTCAGATTGCAGCAGTCCCCGTTGTCCTAAACGCAGGGACTGGGCTACACATAACGCGGCCATTAACATGTGTTTCTTTTTATCTTCACAAGCATAATATACATAATATACGTCAATTATTATGCATATGCATAACAACCTGTACCGGTATTCAAATGCATGTCTCTACCCAATCTGTCTATAGAGCAAAATTGTAGTCGGGTGATATTCTCTTTAATAATTGAACAATGTACAAAGAATAAAAACGGTTGAACAGTGTGGAAAATTATGTGTTGAGAACAATTAGCAATGTGGTGTATTGAATGGTGTGTATATGGGAGAGCGGGAGAAGAATTGTTGACTGAGGAATGGAAGGAGAATTGTGGCTGATGTGGTCAGGTAATTAGTTACCACCACCTGTACAAACTAAACCTTCTCACCTTGTCACTTCACTTCACAT
>JAVFBW010144931.1:0-12648 GCA_034783835.1 Mopalia ciliata | reverse complement strand
GGGTGGTAAAGGGGCCCCCCCCCCCCCCCCCCCATTTCGGTGCCGCTTGTCGTGTAGACTCTCAACACTATCCTCAGCCAATTTTTAACCAATCATCTTCTAATACATCTTCTCTAGCCAAAGATTTTATTTCGAGCTTCTCTGCATTACAACCCCAGGCAGATAAACGGGCGGTTGGATGGTACTATCCGTTGCCCTGTTGCTCCCAGAGCAAATAGGCAACACGAGGTTGAGTCGTTTACGATGTCTCAGTGTAACTTATATAACTAATATTGTGTTTCAGAGAGTTCGAACCCCGTGGTTGTCTATTTTGACCTCTATGCCCTTTTGGGCGATCTTTGTGGCTCATTTCTGTAGTAATTGGGGCTTCTACACCATGCTTACCTGCTTACCGACCTATTTATCTGACATTCTACATTTCGACATTCAACAGGTAAGCTAGAGTAATGGTGGCGAAGATTTTACAGTTGATTTTCGCCAATAGTAGTATGAATTTGTATGAAAATAGACAAGTCACATATGACGTATCTGTAACAAATAAGAATTTTGATTTTATTTTAATGGTGACTTTTAAAAAAATAAAATATCGTAAATTAGATGAGCAGGTTAATATGGGTCAAGTGCTGCTTGAAGGTTAACATTTATCCGGTGGTAGATTTAAAATGAATCTTAATTTTGATTTAAAACCGTTAAAATCGGACAAATTGCGACATTGTATCCGTTAAGTCTTTTTAGTTAACAGCCATCAATATGAGGCTATGTGCAGCCTCAATTTCCTGTTCAGGTTTTTTGTTCCTGCAAACGGACAGCCTTTAGATTTAACGTGATTATGTGTATATCTATGTGCTCGTCACAACCTTCTGTTGTTGTATCTTTCATATTCATTTCTGGAACGGTTTCTTTTCAATTGACTTGTTTTTGTAGAAACCGGTATAATGTTTTGTTGAAAAACTAAGCCTGTTCATACGCCTTTCGTTTCTTGGAACAAAATTCCAAGATATCTTTTTTTTAAGGTGAAAAGTAGATAAGTTTTTTATGCTAAAATGATAGCAATCATAAAATCTTCTATTGTGTATTTATTTTTGTTGTTTCGATTCTTGTTTCTCAGAACGGATTACTCTCCGCCTTGCCTTATTTTTGTTGCTGGCTTGTCATGACTGGGAGTTCTTTTTTATTTGATTATATCCGAGAAAATGGCTATTTATCAACAGCAACGACACGAAAACTGGCCACTGTTATGGGTAAGACAATTAGTTTTAACAGAGTTCATTTCAGGAAACAATTTTTGCCCAACGTAAAAAGTAACTAATGACTTGGTGATTCGATTACAATGTATATCGTCACCACAAAATTGATCGCTTGAAGTTCTCCTCCAAGAATCAAATTTAAGTGGTGTGAACACGGAATCTAGTTTTCTGGTTGGTTAGATATTTGGGTTCAAACTCCAATCAACAGAAGAACAAAATTAGTCCGTCCCACTTGATGGAACTACTTTCTGTTATTAATAGCAAAACGGAAAAGACTTTAATGCTCCCTGTTACAGTACAATAAAATCTACTTTTGATTAATAATTGGCTTGAATTTAATGCAACACAAAAGCTCTCAGTTATTCAATATTCTAAGTACATGTATAACATCATGTTGATACATTTTCAAATGCTGTCTGCTTCACGGGTTTGTCAACGTCCCTGCCGCTTGCCAGCCTACGTCAGCTGACGTGTCATTGAAGTGGATGGTTGACTACGGAGATTTTAACAGTTTTGGCCGTGAATGGTGCTATCTTTTCGATGAAGTGTTATACCTGAATGATCTTAACGCTTCGACATCCTCTTCGGACTGTTGTCGAGAAAGGTGTGATAAATTGACAAATCAAACAATGGGAAAATTTCAATAGCCACGAGCATATTAAAAAACCTTTCCAACAGCGATCTGTTACAAATCGAAGATTGGACAAATCAGTACGCGCATTCATACAATTTGCACCTCGGTTTTTGCGCTCAGGATCTGTTGAACGTAAACGATCCTTACTCAATCCTTAAATAAATACTGTTCACCTATAAGCCCAGAGGCCTGCATTTGCTGGTGGCGGTGTAGCTGCCTGACTCTGAGGGTTGCGGTTCGATTCCAGTAAGGTTCTCAGTCCTCAAGATTATCTGAACTAAAACCTGCTGAAACAGTTTTACACCAGATGAATAAAAAATACTGCCATGACCGCTGTACTATATATTTGAAGTCGACATTTCTTTCATTTTCAACATTTGATCTAGGATTTATAGCGCCAGCATCGTTCCTTGTGGCAGCTGGTTACGCCGGATGTGACGCCACCTTAGACGTCGTGTTTTTGACGTTGGGTCTTGGTCTATCGGGATTCTACATGTCGGGTTTTCTCGGTAACCATCTGGATATCGCTCCGCAGTTTGCAGGTAAACTAAAAATAAGCCATTCCTCTGAACTTGAAATACTAGTACAGTGATAATGCTAATACAGTGATGTGGTGCGTTTGGAAATGTGTTTGTTTGAATTCGTAGCAATGCAACTGATTTGGGTAGATTCGCTTTTTTGATGGAGGTGGGGGGCGTGGACTGACCCCCTAATGTACATAGCACAATTTTAATACAAGTCTTTATGGTCACACCCTCTTTTATGTTGTAGGCACGCTGATGGGTATAACGAATTGTTTTGCTACCATACCTGGTTTTCTCGGGCCCATTGTTGTCGGTGCCCTAACAGAAAATCAGGTAACAGTCACTACTCTCAATACATTATTTTGATAGAAACTCCATGACGAAAAGAGAGGCTACTCCTTAACTAACCGCTAAGAATAACAAGGAGCATTCGTTTTCGCGGTATATAGCAAGAACGAAAATGGACATCATGATGCCTGCAGAGTATAATTCGCTTTCAAGATATCCCCACATGACATCTAGGGTATAGCCTGTTAGCTTGTTACGCACATAAATGTGGACCCTGGAGTGCGTTATGTAATCTCTTCAAGATTTTTAGCCAGTGATCCACATAGATTAAATCAAACTTCCGGACATGCGTCGTTATACTCTGATGCAATATAACAGACACCTGCACCTTTATTAAAATACTGTGTACTCATCAACGAATTTTTTTTATTTTTACAGCAAACACAAGAGCAGTGGAGAAAAGTTTTCTTCATATCATGTGGAATCTATATATTTGGAGCCGTGTTTTACACCATATTTGCTGAAGGAGAAATACAAAAATGGGCTCTTCCCGAAAACCATGTCGCAATTGTTTCTGAACCAAAGGGAGGCAATCCGATAAAACCCACAGACAAATACATTTCAACAAATAAATCTGGTACAATCCAAAATGTCTGCTAGTGTTGTTTCAGGAACGGAATAATATGGTTGAACAGATTGGAATTGATGACATCGCGGCCTTACATGAAGCAATACTGGAGGAACAAAAGTTATATATAAAACATTCGGAGAATACCCGAAAGTAGCCGGGATATACGGGAAATAAAGTAAAGTTCCTAGTACAGCAGATCAGATTAGATTTTATGAATCAAAAGTTGTGCTTTAAACAATTTAAGAACTAGAACGAGGTTTTTCTCGGCAAAACCAAGACAAAAAAAAAACACACAAAAAATGAGTTTTAAACCTCTGGTATTTTAATGATTACTTGTTAAATAATATGACTTTCATTGTCACGAGTTTATGTTATATTTTTATTGATCAAGAGTCAAGTTTATAAAAGGTATTTTTTTAACGCGCAGCTTTTGGTTTACAATACATTATTTCTCATTGTTATATACATCTTGTCAAATTGTTTTGTTCCGATTGATCGAAAACCAGCCAGGTGACATGAAACAAAGCATGACATTTCCAGATTTTGTTGATGCTGTAGAATAACAGAATTCTTGCACGTTTGAGCGTGGGACAAAGATCATTAATCTTCAGCCTATTAACGATATGTGCTCTTCGCTCACGTGGGACACCTGCATGCACCGCCACCTGATATAGTGTTATAGTATACAGCTGAGGCTAACCGCGTTTTATAGATGTGAGTTTATTTCGCTATGTTTACCACAATACATTTTCCTAAAATTGGAATAAAAAGAGTCGGTATAACGAATCTAGTACTACTTGTTTGAGAATGGGACATGCTGATTGGTCAGCTCTCGACAGTTGATGTTCAATTTGTGCTGCGCCCTCGTTGACTATCAAATATTTGTGAACTGTCGTTTATCTACAAATTACGATAAGATGCGTAATACATTAACCAAGCAACGACGAATTGGACAAAGCTGACATGCAAAAAGCCTACGAAACCATCGTATTCGACATTCGTATGTCGATCCGCGGCGAATACCTCTGCCCGAACACGCATTGGCTTGATTTGAAACCTAGAAGCCATAACACAAAAGCATTATTTGAAAGAAATGTGGCCATTAGCAACCCTGTGTGGACGAGAAATTAACTATTTGATCAAGTGTTACCTTCGGAATTCCCCATGAAGATCACCGACAAGGAAGGCCAGTAAACCTCAGCGACTCAGGCAATGCCGTGTGATTCAATCGGATCAAATGATGCAAACCAGCCATTCTTCTTTTTCCATGTCCAGTCACCAATAAAATTACAATTCGACATGGTATCAGTTGTTCTCGCTTTCTTCATCATGACCCACATAACGCTCGTCGACGCCGTCAAACGCCTGTCGTTCACTGTCATTTACCTACATCACCTTTTTCGTTGGCCCCCTAGACGTCGCATGACGCCGCAAAACACCACAATACGTCGCAAGACTCCATCATGGTGCCGCAGCGACACTGGAAAACGCTGCAGTACGGCGTCGTGGCACATGTGGCGTTTTGATCCATGCGACATGTGAGAAAAGAGCAGGACTATATGGTGTCCTTATGGTACTGCTGATGATGCAGTACATTTAGCAGAATTCCATGATAAGTTGCATTGTACGATTAATGCATTATCTGAGTAATGTGACATAAGGATACTGCATATAAAACTAAAGCGTCAATATTTAGTCCCAGTTGAAAATGCCCTGTTAATACGTTTCTTTTCTGTGATCAGGCCATAGAAAGTGTAGATCACTTTGTGTATCTAGGTATCTTGTTTTTATACAATGGGAAGTTCAATAAGACTTCAGAATAAATAGCGGAACAGAGCAAAAGAGACATGTATGCTTTACGTGGCAAAATGATTGGTTTTGGTTTAGATGCCGTCACCAAAATATATACCTTTTGATACATACATATCTAGTATCGTGCAATTTTGCAACGAAACATAGGGTTCAAAAATAAGAGAAAGCATTGAATCTGTTCATTTCAGTTTTGTACATGGCTTTGAGTGTTCCCTAAAGCCCTACCAACGCTATGGTTTATCTTGAATTGGCTAGAAAGGAAAATACAAAATAATAAAATACTGGCCAACAAAATATTAATACCGAAAATTGTACTTTGGTTTATGTGTATAATGGTACGTATACGTCGTGTGTTAATGCACCAAGTAAAAACTGTTGGCTACATTTCATCAAAAAAATTAACTGAATATGCAAAACTGTGTAAATACAGGATTACTCGGTCGATACCTAATGTTCAATAGTTTTTAATTTAATACAAGAGGACTTTTAGAAGACCAGTTTAACCAAAGTATTCAGTCACAATTGGAATGTTAAAATGGTGTATCTACTAACTCTTACTTAGCTATATAGGTGGGTAGATATAACAAGGTTCCTCGTGTAAAAAGACTGTGTGCAAATTGTTATCTCGGCACAGTCAAGGATGAATTCTGTTTATTTATGACATACCCCGCCTTAATAATTTGATAAATATTATCTTAAGAAGTCGTCAAATTAATACAATTTCCATCACCAAATAATGTTACTGAACTCCTAAAACTTGGCAAGTATCTAGAATGTGCTGAGGGCATATACTACTCTACGCCATGTATTTATGTTTATATGTATATGTAGGCCTATTACTGTCATTTATATAGACCAATAAGCTGTACGCTTACGGTTAATAAACTTAACTTAACCTTTAATTGCCATGCGCTCTGATGATCCCAGTCTTGGACGCCCGCATCTCAAGCGCACCAGCACGCTCAACCTTGACCTTGGTCACTGAAGACCCATCAACATCCCCACCCTTATACTTAATACTAGTTACGTGCAGTCCCTCCTTTACCAGTAGTCCACAGTCCCGCCATAGTACTGAATAACGGCTATCCCTCTTTATATGTAGTCCGTGATCAAACTGATCTCGGACTACATATAACGCACAGAAGAATTAGTGCTTGATAACTCACAAGCCTTCCATATTCTGTAATAGCAAATACTAACCGAGTTGTCCCCTCCATACTACTGTTACTTACAAACAATAATGAATAAGAGTATATACTGTCTAAAAGGTAAACATTAACTGTGCATAGTTCTGTGTGTTGACTGCTTAAACCGTCATAATAACAAATCTTTGTTAGGGAGCTCGATATTCAAACATTACTTGCTGAATAGCACTTTATGGACATGCAAATGTCTCTTTTTTCAGGAATATCAAAATCTTGCAACTATCAGGAAGGGGATCCGGACAAAAGGTAGACCTAGTGTAGCGTACAATACTAATCAAACCCCAAAGGGCTTGTAGGTCTACACAGAATTCCACTTCTACCCTATGTCATATTACTCATCACTTCAATTTTACTTTAAATAGGTGGACTTCTATTTCTATTTAATATGTTTTTGGAGTTTACCTCACGTTAAACGTTTTCCTTACTTCTTGCTGTGTCAAGTCAAATCTTATTACTGTATTTTGGTTACACCAAGCAACTCGAGATCAAGATCTGTTTAGAAACTCTGTGGTTTATTTAACGCGGAGATGATTCATCAGGCGAGTGAGCAAGAGAGTTGAAGTGCCATTCGGGGGTTCTGTTTCTTTTTAAATTGATAGTGGTTTTATTCGTTTTGACTATAGTCCTACAATGGATCACAAAAAAACATGTTTTTATTCTATCAAAGGTTAAAAACGAGATTTCCAAAGGACATAATACAAACTAGTTGATATTAAGCAATAAAAAGACTTATTCATGCGTGTGATTCCGAATTCATGACTTTGTATTGGTGTACATTCTGTAATCATATCCATATCTTTATACGAGTACGCCTACTTTTTTGGTTACATATGTATGCATACACCAGTGAACAGAAGCTGCTTTAGAACGAAATCTTCTCCATAAAGGTATGGTGTTTGTTAGTTGTGGTTAATTAAATTTGTCATGTTGATCAATGTAGCCATGTAATACATTCGTTATTAATTCGGTATCAATTTGTGATTAAGTGGATGATTGATCTGGCTGTATCACATAATGTTTGTTAAACGGATCGAGGCTGTGTGGGGGTAAGATATATTCCTGTAAGCGAATCGGCCATTGTGCTTGCGAGCTACAAGACTGCCATACATGTGTTCAACCAACACTGTCAATAATGGTATGTCTTAACCACTGTGAATTCAAATACTGAGATGAAACGTGTATTTAACACAAAAGCATGCTATTAATGGCGTCACAAAATAATGTCGATAAAACGGCACAGTTTCAACCATCATTCATAGACCATTGATGGGGTACCCCTTACAGTCGTCAATAAATATGTCTTCGTTATTATTCCCTATAAGAATACAACAACTTTTAGGCTTCTGGAATTAATTTTGTTATTTGAAGCTATCTCCCGGTAATAAGGACATATGTTGGAGTAGAAACCCGCTCTGGTAGCTAGCCCTCCAACACCAGTCTCCAGTGATATTTGGTTATAGTTGAAAGAATAATAAGACAAATGCGGCAATTCGAACTGTTTAAAAAAAACAAACCCAGCTATGGAGAGCGGCTGGCGAGACAACATCGGCTTATCTCGTTTACAGCGAAAGATAATTCAAGCAACAGTATTTTGTTAACTTTTTGTACAGTTTAAGTGCCACAGATGTTAGGAAATAATATGTCGCGTTGTTTGCTGATCGGCAAATGCAAGAAGAGTGTCATATTGAGCGACTTTAAGACTAATAGCTGAGTACGTTTGAGTGATAGTGAACCCACTAGACTAAGAACAGTAATAAGTCAATTTAATGTGCGATTTTGTTCATATTTAAACATCTTATTTTCTGTAATCGGATGATGGTTGCCTCCACCAGGGTACACTCTTAGAAACAAGGCTATATGTGGAACCATATTAAATAGTTCTTCAGCTATGGCTGTAGTGGAACCCTTAATGGTCCTGTATGGAACACTTTATTGGTCTCTATGGAATCCTTTTACATTGGTTTGACAAAGAACCCTTTCAAAATGGTTCTTTATTAAACTATAAAACCTCAAAGAACCATTATTTCTAAGAGTGTGGAGACAACAACTACTGTAGCATCCAGACGGGATGGTAGTCATGGACATTGCACAGCCTGAGAATCCATTTCCGTATGAATCACAGATTGTAACAACTTTCAAACTGCTATTCATTGTTTGATTAATTAATTGGATGACCTGTGCTAAAATAAAAAGTATAGGCCTAGGTACGGCAAGCTGTTTTGTCAGGTCGACATTTTTTATACATATATCAAAGTAGTTTATCCTGGGATTGCAATATATATATTGTAATACCAGGTTTAGCTCTCATTCTTTTTCACATATGTTAAATTATGTTTTACTTAAGTTAAAAGATTTTTGAGATATGTGAAAAACAATTTCACATATGTAAAAACGAAAATTCATTTTACATGTGTAAAATTCTTTGCATCATATGTAAAAGTCTTTTCAACATACGGAAAATTCATTTCACATCCGTTAATTAAAACACAAAAACTTAACTATTTCACATATGTGAAAATGATTTCACTTAAGGAACCCCTACTCAGCCTAAAAAGTTGAGAGAGTGATCTTTATCCTAGAACAGAGCCGATAAAAGAATGTGAATTAGAAAACTGCTAACTGTGATGATAAAACTTGACTGCATTATTTACAATCAATTTAATACCGGTAGATAGCTGGAGAGGATTTACAGTCTGCTCGCTGTGCATATACACCTGTCAACCTTTCCGTGTATTGTACATTGAGCACTTATTATCAGCTGTGTGACGACTGTCCGGATTGCCAATGTATATACATTGACTGTCGCCACATGTGGCTGTTAGTCTATTAAGAGATTGATCACAGTTAAAATGGAAATTAACTTACATTTGGCACGGTCAGTTCTTGTCAATGTCATAGAAAAACTGGTATATTCACAATATGTATACAGTATAAATTGCGAAATATACATAGATAGCGACAATTCCAAACAAATTGTGAAAAAAAGGATTTAATTACTTCAAAGAATTCCGCATGAAAGAGGTAAACCTTTCGTAAAATGGAATAAAAATTCATTTCACCTGTTTTCCCTGCCTTCATTTTTCAGTGTACTGTACTTAGGAAAATGCCTTTTCCTCGGCTGTTATTATACCTACACAACTGATTTTTTGCACATTTCATCTCAACGTATAAAAGTCATTAAGATTTTCAATATCTTTTTTCGTTTTTTAGATATAATAACAAGTAAGAAATCCTTATGGATAACAACTTCTTGGTTTTATTGGGCACTTGTTATTCATAAGGAATTCTTACTTGTTATTAACTATCCAATTTCTAAATGCCACTTCTAGAACTTTTTAGATATAGTTTTAAGAAATTGAAGTTTCACTATTTAGTGTAATTTCTTTCGATTTTTCTTACCTTTAAAACAATATTGCAATTAAACTAAGACAAACAGGAAAAACTGAAGGACCTCTTTTCGATTTATATAAAGTATTACACGTTGATGTTAAATTGAACAGTTGACGTAAATCTTGTAACAGAAGTAGCAGTTTGAAAATGAGGTAGCAAACATTTACTTTTTATACATATTAAAAGAGTGTCCTTAAGTAACATAAACTTTTATTTTACACGTGTACAAAAGAGTACCACCTATCCCAAAAATTGAGAACGATTTCTCCCCAAGAGCAAGGGACTGTGTCCAATGTTCGTTTGAGTTCCTTCCATCTTGTGGAGACTTTCAAGGCGAATGCACAGACGATAGGAGTATATTCCACTAACACGTTAAGAGAGAGCACACGATGTGCAGCTTTAGCCTCAGTAAGACACAACCCAAAGTTTAGACAGTTCATCGGATGATCCCTGAAGCGAGATTACAACAATAACAAGCAAGGAGCAGAGTGCTAAATTGCTTTTCACGCATATGTGGAAATCTTGTTCACAAATTTAAAGTTCACAAGTCTTTTGTTTTACATATGTCAAAAAGAATGTAAATTGTGAAAAAGACTTTCACAAATATGAAATTATTATATGTACGTGAAAGACAACTCTAAGAGGACATATGCATAAGAAAGAAATGATAAAACGGCTTGCCATAGTACATAACTACACCAACACAAGTATAAAAGGGAAAGTATGTGTGTGCTATGTTGCAACTTTCCTTCTGTTGTATGTAAAGATAATCTGTCTTAATTCTCGACACACTGACTCCTACAAACGGCACTGGACTGGTGTCATTTTAACGAAAAGATATTTGTCATATTATAGAGGAAATGCTGTTCATTGTCACTTTCCAATCTGCACAACAAACAGTCAATGCTTTCGGTCGGTTTCTTTCTCTTGTTTATGGATAACTATAAGTTGTATTTTTAGGACCTAAAATAAAACAAGATCCAAAATAAAACGATTGACATGTTGACACTTGGATGTGTCGTTGCTCTTTATAAGTTGAAAAAAATTAAATAAAAAAAATAAATTAAGTTTAATAACAAATCCACAGAATTGTAAATGTGTTCTCGCCACAGCGTAGCTGGAATACCGCAGAATGTGGCGCAATGCAATAATCAATAAATCAATCAACCAATCTGGACAAATATATGTCAACTACAAACAGTAAATGCTTTCTGTTGGTTTCTTTCTCTTGTAGATGGATACCGATTCTTACCTTTCACATAAATCTGCTATTGTTTTCGATTTTCTTAATTACGAAAAAAGTGGGATTCTTACCTTAGAACAAATGCTGCTGTTCCCAAGAAATATCAAAACCAATGGACGCCACGAAGTCGCAAAAAGATTGGAAACTATCTACACTGAATATTTTAAACGATTATGCCATGCTGGTGCAGTTGGGAAAAGAGAAAATGTTGGTTCACTTACAAAAGTTGAGTTTGTTGCCGGAAATGACATTCTTCGCAAAACTGAATGGTTCATGCAAGAATTTCTTCTTCCAGTATCCGATATTTATTTCGACTCAGTTGACCACAATCAAGATGGCGTCATCAGCTTGGACGAATGGCGCAGAGTTTATCAAGCGCGTGGTGTGACAGACGACAAATTCATCCAATCAACTTTCGCCAAAATCGACAGCGACGGTGACGGGATGATCTCTAGGGAAGAGTTCAAACATGCTTTCATTCAATTTGGTTCGGGTGAGAATCAGAACGAGGATTACAGTTTTCTTTATGACACGTCACAGGCGAAATGAGCTGTCCAGAAAGTCAAAATCCACCACCTCTAAATGAGATACATTTTGCGTCGATTGGTGACTAATTAAACAAGATGTTCAATAATGTAATTTTTTAGCAAGGATTTGTTTGTATTTGAAAGAAATTATAGTAGGTTTTTAAACTAGGACAATGCACTTAGAAATATTGAACTAGATAAATAACTATATTTTGCTTGAGAGTAGATGTAGCCAGATTTCTTGTCTTCAATTTTAAGTTAAGAATTTACCCATTAGTGAGTAAACATTTTACGACAATTACTGAAAGTGAGGAATATATGCTGTTAATTTGACTGTTTATATCTTCTGTAGTTATAAAATAAATATCACAAACTTATTATTTGGATTTGTGTTTTGAATCTAGGCTCACTTAATTTCATATGAAATATGTAGAAGTTTTTATTTTTGACTCGATCATGGCGTTAAACACCAAACAGCCTGCAGCCTGAGGCAGCGATTTACAATCAAAAGATTTTCAAAGTAGAATACAAATTACCCAGCAAACAAAACAACGATGCGACAACGTTTTAATGTGGTCGTGTTACGATGATGCAACAGAATTTTGTGGACTACCAGTTATGTTGCCATAACCTTAGAATACAACCACACAGCAACGAAACAGAAATGAATAGCTACATTGTAATATGGTTTTTGCATCATGCAACGTTTTATCAACATTGTTATTACGTTTTACAAAACGCTTACAAACTCATGACTAAGTCACAATGATTCGATCTGTGTTGATACAACATCTCCTGTCACGTTTGAACAAGGTTATAATAGCGTTGTATCAACTGGTACAAACTAACAACGAAATTTCAGTGTAGATCTATGTTATTGTAACGTTGTTATTTGATCACTGTGCAACGTTACCAATGTATAGCTGGTATACAACATTGCAGCTGTGTAATGTTTTTCCTGGGTAATATTCCATAGAACTCCCTGGTGTTTCAGAATAAATAAAAACAAATAACCGCTACATTCGCCTTAAAGCGGTGTTACCATTAAATAATAAGTCAGTAAGGGGGTGTATTCAGTGGTTTATTTGAGAAAAACAACCGATACGGTTCTACGCCAATGGTTTTTTTTACAGCTGGGTCAGCTGTC
>JAVFBW010144920.1:0-12648 GCA_034783835.1 Mopalia ciliata | reverse complement strand
ACGGACGGACGGACGGACGGACGGACCACGGAGAGTGATGAGAATAGCCCACAGTCAGAATGACTGTGGGCTAAAAAGTGAACAGTCGACACACAACACGTACTACCAATCTCCTGTGCAGGAGGTACGTTTCGTTTCGTTCTCTCAGCATACCATGAATGCCAAGTGAGCCTATGGTAGAGATTGGCGCACTACTAGTACATTCATCAAAATGTATATTATTGTGACGACATTCAATGTATGTCACTATGACGACATTCCATGTATGTCATTATGACGACATTCGATTGACGTCCGAGATAACATATTTACGACATTCGTGGACTTCTGAGTGACTTATCGCCTAAGCCATGGTACCATTGTTATATGGGCACATACTAGCGTTTATGGAACGGCAACTTCAAATATTTCTCCAACGAATTTCCATTATTTTACTTGAAAATATTATGTTGATGTAACCTGTCGCCCTCCGCATAACTTGAGATACAATCAACAAACGAATAAATAACAAAAAATCAATATTATTGTTAGAATTAGAAATTGCGTGTAAATAAATATGCCTATTCCGCTTCTCCCAATACCTGTTTGCTTTCTTGTTAAACAGTATGATGCAAACATCGCTGCTCATTCTGGGTTATAGCCGACAAATACATTGAGTAGTCTAAAGGTGTTCGTTCTCGCTGCCTTTATCGATTTTCGTCAGGGATTATAATGAATAACGCTCAGTTGACAGGTGAGATTTTTAATTACAAAAGATGATTGTTATTAATAGCGTATAATGAAATAGTATTGAATAAATTATTCCTGTGTATAGGAGAAATAACGCCTTTTCATCTAGATTTCAGTTACGTTCATGTCCTCCTGGTTTAATCTCCATTGTTGATTAGGTAAGGCAGTCATAAATGGAAAACCCTTGACCATCATTAAGGAAAGTAAGTCTAACCATGAGTACGCCGACTAGTCTATTTGCTAGTCCTGGCCAGACATTTACGTTGTTGTTGTTCTGCTTCATAAAAGTAGTGCGCTGCTGAAGGAGTTTTCTAACAACTCCGCCTGTATTAAGTTATCATCTTATTCGAAAACAGAAATGCATATCATATTGGGGACATTGGGTTGACGTCCGCGATGATGTCCGCAGTAGCCATACGGCCGGGGACTTACAGAGTAAGTGCTTACATATGCGCATGGTCGCGAATTTTCTGGTTATTCCGTCACCCACATAAAATTTGTCACGTTTTTGTACATGTGTGATGAGTGTAGCCTAATAAACATTCTATAATGGCTATGCCGTATATGTTCCTTAAATGAAGAAATGAGCAGCCTTATACCAGGAGTGTAGAGAGATACCTAGTCCAAACAATTAAACTGTGTGTATTATTTACCATCTGTAAAGAAGCCGGTTAAGAGCGTGCTCATACAACAAAGTTAGATGGTGAGGCGATGCGCGAAATCGCTAAATGATGCACGAAGTTGCGAAACGATGCGCGAAACTGCGATGCGAAGCTACTTAGCAGCATGGCTTCGCAATTTCGCGCATCACTTCGCAACTTCGCGCATCGCCATGTCGTCTTACCAGGGTGTATTAGCACAACCGTAACTGGCTTTGGAACTCGCATCTTCCGCTCTTAGCCCTGGTCGCAACAGCTAAGACGTAATTTAGATCAATTTGTTTGATATTAATAATATTTACAAAGAAAATGAACATGTCTGTAAGATGAAACAAGCTATGCGCTTCGCTACTTTGCATTTTCGCGCATTACCTCACCGTCTAGCTAAGTTTTAGTTGCATGACCTTAATGACCGCCTTCCATACTCTCGGACACCTCTGCATTACCAGCGGCTTTTTTTAACAAACACCTTCAGAAACTGTATTTTCCACAAACATCGCCATACAACCCTCCCTTTGTGTAACAATGACGTATACCATCATCTATCTTTTCAACGCAGACTGAAACTTCGGATAATCTCGCGCCAACGCTATTTTACTTATGAAGTTACGAGGCAGAGCTTTTCTTTTAGCAACAGTTACAAAAAAGGCCAGCTGCTTAACAAATTGAAAATGTCTAATGTGGGTAACATAAAATAGAACAAGTTTTTGATTTAGGAAGTAATAAATTTGTTAGTATCTTTAAAAATGAATTGCATTGATCAACAACTGAATGACATTATGTAAGCATACTCCCGGTGTATTTATACAGCTGTAATTTGCCTTTCGACAACCGCACAATTTTCGGTAATTTATCAAATATATCAATACATACGAAATGGTTTTGGTTTATGACCAAGCGGTCTAAATGCAAGTCATGGAGGTAAACCGGCGACGGTTTAAATCTTGGCCTACTTACCAATACTTCCCCGATGTACCGTTTAGAATCGAAAAGACAGAGAAAGACGGCGACAATTCAATCGACTACCAGCCACGAAGTGGTTTGTATGCACATCATATAAATTTTAGCCCGATAACTTTTTTGTGTGGAACTATTTGTTATTGTCAGTTTCTAGGTCAAAGATTCTGATTAGCTCAGTAATCTTCTTATTGCGGCTGAGACTGATTTTTGTGACACTGGTCAAGGCTAGATATCGTTGCCGGATGTTTATTGATTTACCGGGCAAAAGTTCGATGACTGCTATAGGAGGTTCTCCTGCATGATACGCGCCTATTAGCGCTAATGTCACCTCGTGACCAAAGCAGCTACACCCAATTTACCTTGTTTCCGCTGGGGCTTTTTTTTTTTCGACAGAAACACATTTACGGACATTTTGAAATGAAAACTGACAAAGCTGCCAGTGATTTTTTAACTTCCGTTCATTACCGTACGGATTCGTTTCAGGACGGGAAACAGACGAGAATTTTCCTTTATGCGATTGGATAACCAGCGGCGTTTGTCATTCCTAACTTAACAGCATTATGCCTATTACTGTTGTTCTGCTGCATGGTGTAGTAGTCAAATGCAAATGTTTTTCCGATTTCTTCTTTCTGTATGAAAGAGACCCGAGAAGAACTGTACGTTGTCTTTCGACCGATTAAGGAAAACCTAAGGTCAATAATTTAATAACCCCATTTTGCTTTATGTGTAACACGACGGGTAAACAGCCTGGCGGTTTATTGATCTTTTCGTTGGTAGATAAACTGGTTGTGACGGATAAGGTCGATCTTTCAGACAGAGTTGAAAGCTCAACAACTGTTAATAGCAGAAAGTAATGGACATTCATACAGTGAATACATAAACTATATAATTGTTTGACCGGGTGAGTATATATCACATGTCGGAACATCCTTCGACACTTCCCGTACCGGTATACAGTTATCTCGGAGGTGAATGGAAGAATTAATATTACACGAAAATGTGTAATGTTAACCGCCGGATGTTTTGTGCGCATGCGTGGAAATCAATCAAAGAACTCCGCGGATTTGTTTGTTTATTTGGTGTTTAACGTCGTACTCAAGGGTATTTAACTTATATGATGACGGATTGTCCACTTAAAACCTTAAAACTGTAACCAATTGCTGAATATTCTTTCGTAAAATGATCTAGCCCTTAACCAATTATCTCGATCAAAAAATCAAAGATGTCGTCTGCTTCTGTATAGGTTGTATACCCACTGCTATTGTATTGGTTATATAGAAATGATGAATGTTAGTCGGTCTGTACTGGATTGTGCCTATACCCCCAGGCGTTATATAGATCTCGTCCCCGGCGTCGGTTAGTATGAAGACTGGAGGTCTGTATAACCTTAAGTATATCAAGCAGAAGTATGAAACCAGCTATCACCCAGTCTCAACGGCATTGTGACTTTCAGTGAACTTTCATAGTGCCATATGACTCATTGCGCAATGGACGCGTTTTCAACAATCAGCGCTGGTCTGGTTACAATGAATAATGGCTGCTTTCATACTTCTGCTTGACATACTTCTGCTTGACATACTTCTGGTATAACCCAGTACATATCTCATGTAATTGAGATAATAGGCCTGACTGTATAATATTAATCTCACTCCCCAGTTCTTTAAACAAAACCTTTTTTATAGTCTCCTATTAAAGAAGACACATTGCTTAAGGATTGCCAGAATATAGTTTACTTTGAAACATCCAATTAAAATCCCCTCTAAGCCGTTTCTGACCTCAATCCATATACAGAGTATATTTGTTGTCCACAAAGTTGTTTATCAGAGAGTCAAGCATACGGCCCGGTCTTACAAGATAAATAACTGCAATATGAAACACCTCAAATGGCACGACCTATAACTGATTTTCTGTATAAGAGAAAGCTCTGGTAACTGTCCATTCTTAAAAAGAATCGACGAGGCGATTCTGTTTCAAGAATGAACAGTTACGAGGGCTTTCTCCTACTTAAACGATAGTCCCTACTAAGTTATGTCAGTGTAGGCTGTGGCTATTTTTGTACACGAAGTTTAATGTTAATGAATTTCCGCGATTTGCCTAACAATAAAAAGGAATGTAGGGAAATTGTACAGTCTGAAAAAATAATGTACACTTAAACAATGGTTTGACCGCTGATAAGTGAACATAGTATTGTGTTGTAGTCGTGTTTATGTAAAAGAAAATGATTATAACATGGCCAAAATAAAAAAAAGTTTAATATTCTATGGTAATTACAGGATATAAAAGAGAACAACCTCAAACAGGGCTCTGTAGCGGCTCGGTTGCTAGTTTACTGGGCGGCTGGACCCTTCTGCATGGTTTTCGTCATGATTGTCAAACAGCTAAAGGTTTTTTAAAATTTTATCAAAAGTATTTTCTTTACCAACAAACAGTATCGACAATTCACAATATAACCAATGTTAAACCCGCTTTTTAAATTATCGATAAAGCTTTATTGATAGGGTGATAAGCAGATTCTCTTTTTTGTTTGTGTGTTTATTTATTTGTTTATTTCTTTATTTTTACAACAACAAAAATTCAGGCTTGCCGCATTAATTTTTAATTGGTATTTTCTATCAATAAAAAGATCCAAATGCAAAGCAAAAAGAAACGGCAAATCAACATGCACAAGTACGGGAAATTAATAGGAATGCTTTACAGGGAATAAAACAATATAATCTTTGATGTTTTTCGCTTCATTGAAAAGACAATGCAAATCTGTAGCACACATGCTATTTTATCATTCTCGTTCCATTATATTTACAAATAACCAATACTACAGCGGTTTAATTTCCTGAGTAGCTGTCACATAACCGTCATGGAATTGGCCGCTGTTATTGGTTTACAGTCTAAGCAAAGGAAGCAAGGACATTTTCTATAGGTCAGTCCGTCTTTGCAGTAGGCTACATCAAAGGTATCGCTTCTGGCAGTTCCTTCTCAGAAAATTATCCCTATCTACAATATAGATGAAGCCTCCTTTAAGCCAAGCAGTGTATTAAAGACGAGTACACCTATCCGGCGTTCTAGTCCTTACTTTCAGGGTTCAATAATTTCCTAATAAATTGACGAGACAAATCGGCCCAAACCTTAATCATTAAACGACCAGACTGTATCGCAGTGTATCACGAAACACAAATGATTAAATATATAATACATATCTATTATAAATAGATATAAAATAATACTCCAGCTATTCTTTTATGCGGCAGATATATTGTACAATGTCTTTTTTTATGCAGATCTTCGATGTTTGTATGATATCTATGTATGGGAGACGAGTCGAGTCAATAAGCAGTACAATTCGGATATAATGATATTGCTTTATAGTAACCGATATATCGGTCGACAGTTAGAGAGTTAGAGTGCAATCTCACGGTATAACTTGAGGGAATTCCCCTAATATGTTTTTTTTTAAATATAAATTGAGAAAGAAGTGCAAAACAGTCGCCACCAAAATTTCCGCAATTAAGAAAGGAGATGCTCCTGAAATCGTTATCCCAAAATGCACCATACGAGATAATACCCAAAAGAGATTATGTTTTCCCTTTTTAAACTTATGTGTGCGAATACATGCAAAAGTAAATGATTCTCTCGTATTTCGATCGGAAGTAAACGACTGAGAAAAGGAATCACTTGTATTGACTGGAAATTCATGCTGTTGAATGTTGTTGCTGTTAGTGCAGTTCTGTCTATCTACAGCACATGCCGGGTGTAGTTTACAATCAGCAAATAATTAAAGAATCAAATCAAATAAAGAAATTATTGTAAAACTTTATTGTTCATATTAGTCGCTTAATCCGATAGATTAAAATTATGGTCATATAATATTCACACAACGCGAATCCCGCGAGATTTGGCTTATTGGAAGAACCTTAAAAGTCTAAATCGGTAAAAAAAACTCGCATGATTCTCGTTGTTGCGATATCATCGATAAGTTTGGCCATGCATGATGTATGATTAAACACCAAACTCGTACATTTTCTTGGCGGAAGCTTATTTACTTATTTACAATATTTATACACGCTTATATGAACAAAACCAACTTGCTATGGACCAAGAATACGTTAATTTAAATACGGAGTATACCAAGAATAAATGGAAACTATCTTCTCCCTACACATAACACAGATTATGTTCTCAATTGATTGGATTTCTTTGTTTGTTGATTGGTTTTTAAAGGCGTACAGTACTCAAGTGGATTTAACTTACACGACGATGGACTCGATCCTGTGAACGGTAAATTTGAGTAGGATTAGTAAGCGTACACGCTACCATTAAGCGTGTCATGATGGCGACTTTCGTTCGACGGCAGGGAACGAAAAGTGAAATTAAAGTGATTTCATTTTCAATGTACAAGATATATATGAAGGTAGCGGTATACATGTATATAGGCATACAAGCTATTGACTGATCAAATATTTATTAGATTAAAACACCGAATAACCATCAATAAAAGGAGAAAAAATATATTCATTTGCCTTCTTGTTCAACCATAGCGACAGCTTAATTTCTTCTTTTACCCGTCGAGTAATGATTTAGGGTTCAAATCGATGACTAACTAACTGTATGTCTCCATTTATCTGCTAGATCATCAGTTTTTATTCCAACAGCGTTTAAACTTTGAACAAAATATCGTCCGCAGAAGTTATAATTCCTTTTTCTGAACCTTTTCCCCTTGTCACTGTCCTATCGATAACTGACAACTATTACTAAAATTCGTCGGAGTGTGCCTATGTGCTCCAAACCAGAGGAGGCGGCCTCTTACAAGGACGAATAGAAAATGTACAAACTTTTAGAGTGTTTACGGTAATACTTATAACACCAATACAATAAAGGGGATTTGAGCCGCATCCAGATCTTAATTACAGACTGATGCGAAGCGAAGCATAAAATAAAGCTAACAAACGTCGATGGAATTATAAATGGCGAGAATAGTGGATCTTGCCTTATGTCAGAAATACAAATCGATTGAAATAGTGAATAAAACCCAGATTAATATTAGCTGCCTGTGTATTTTCTTCTTGCATCTGTAAACAAGAATGGCGTGAATTTCTCGAACTTTGATTGATAAGATTTTGCTGACAGGTGACTAGAATAAAATAGTTTATCGTGCTAATCTCGCATCCATTCGGGATTTCACCTTACATTAAGTTAATGACCTTACCGGTAACAACCTGATCACGCGAGTTCTCGGGATATGTTGATTTATCATTTGCCCTCGATTGAGTTGAGAAAGCAGGATGCCGGGGAGCTAATTTTGATTTTGTGAAAACAGGCGATTGTGTTTTAATTTCCTTTGTATTGGCATAGAGAAGAAACTGGAAACACATAACTGTATGCACATTGTACCGTACTTTAATAGAGGTCAACATAAAACTTTCTGAGAAAAATTGTGACAAATATAGAACGAGCACACCCTGTAAATATCACACTTGGGATAGTTTCAAAGCGTCAAGACAATTTACAAATCTCCCCCAAACATTCATGCAGTCTGTTAAATATCCCAGCGACTGTTCCCGCCATGTTTTTAAAATGTGTGAGACCATGCAGAAACTTTATTATGTATATTAAAAGGTAAAAAAAAAATCTCAAAAAGGTCAACCCAAGCGAATTTTATTTCCTATGCTTGTTCTAAACCACTGTTATCAGAAAACCAGGAATTTCTGCTTTTACCCGCTGAGTTAAGTAATGGTTATGGATCGAATCAAAGGCAATACTCCTAGTGACTAACGATATTTTTTAAATTTATATGCCAGTTCATCGCTTTTAATTTCAACAGCCTTTTAAAAATCGAACAAAATATAGTCCTCTGGATTTTTTAAAACCATTTTACCCTCTTTTGAAAAATCTTTTACCATGTAACTGTCCTACCGACAAATGACAACAATTACAAAAAGTCGTCGGAGTGTGACTATCTGCTTCCACACCAAAGGAGGCGCCCTCTAACAATGGTGAAAATAAAATGTACAAACTTTTGGAGTGTTTACGGTAATACTTATGTCACGATACATATAATAACCCTTTACTTATAGTTTATTGTAAGATGTCTTATTTATTGTGGAAATAACCCTGTTACCATGGGAACCAGATATCAATATAATAAAGGGGATCTGAGCCGCATCCAGATCTTAATTACAGACTGATATGAGGCGGAGCACAAAATAAAGCTAACAAACGTCGATGGAATTATGAATGGCGAGGATAATGGATCTTGCCTTATATCAGAAATACAAATCGATTGAAATTGTGGATGAAAACCCAGATTAATATTAGCGGCCGGTGTATATTCTTCATGCACCTGTAAACAAAAATCGACTGAATTCCGCGAACTACAATTTATAAGAGTTTGCTGACAGTTCACTGGGATAAAACGGTTGCTGATCTCGTATCCATTCGGGATTTCACCTTACATGAAAGAAATACCGTTGTCGGTTGTAACCTGATCACGCGAGTTCTCGCGACATCTTGATTGATCATTTGCCCTCGATTGAATTCGAGAAAACAGTATGCTGAGGAGTTAATTTTGATTTTGTGGAAGCAGAGGATTGTTTTTTCCTTTCGTTTTTTATTGGCACAGAGAAGATACCGATAAAGCATAAGTTAATACTTTAAAATTTTGACTCTTTTGGTATAGACCTGTGGCCAACGTTAGTTTTCTCCCTCGTATTTTTTTTGAAAAAATATCATGATTGAAACAAAGTGGGACGTCCATATCACTGCACCAGTCAAGTTCGCCCTATATGAATACCACAACATCAAATTTATAAGTCAATTTAAAAAAACGTGAATCAGCACAACATCCTGAATATCACGTTTTCATGATCAATATCCCTTTAAACAAGATCTACAAATGAGTCATTGTCACAAGACCAAAGAATCTCATACTCAACACCATTTTGACTCATTTGTTGCTCTTTGGTAAAAGATTACAAATTCACAACACAATCGATGTCCCATAATCAATATCACTTTGTAATCTTTCAACAAAGAGCAATAAATGAGTCCATGTCACAACACCAAAGATATCTCATAATCAATATCACTTTGTAATCTTTTAACAGAAGCACCAAATGAGTCAATGTCACAACACTATCGAAATCTCATAATCAATATCTCTTTGTAATCACTTCTTGAGTACGACAAAGCGTGCGTAATTATAGAATAGTATCGACATGCACGGTCTCGACGCCATAAGCGCTATATCGAAGTAGGATCAGTAACCCGACACTCTTACCAACGAACCACGGCCGTGGGCCATTCATACGTGATACTTTAGAGTTGCAAGTCTAGTACATTTCTATTACAAGGCCTAAACTACCTTGTAAGATGTATTAATAGCTAATTAGATACCAACTTACCCACTAAATGTGTTAGACAATTATTTTTAAGAGTATTTTCTTACCATTATGTTACCAACAAAATACATTTTCAGTGATATAAGCCGATATATTGTACATTTTTATATTCTTCTTCATCTGAGACTTGATACAATGGGTGTTCTGATAATCGACTATTTTTGTCAATCGACCAAGTGGCCCAGCAAGACTACATGTATAAAAATACCTCCCCCCCACCCCCACCCCTCCAATCTTTCCACCACCCACACCCCTACTCTCCTACCCGCTCCACCGCGCACACTCACTCGAACGCGCAAGTCCTCCACTGTTTGTGATAGCTTTAAACGTTATTGTTTTTCGAACACACGCCGTAGGCACACTTATTTGTGTTCATAAATTCTCTCAATCAATTTACCAAAATGAATAAATAAATAGTACAACTATTTTAATGGTCCTTGTGCTTCACTCTGACATCAGTAGATTAGGCATCAAGGTTAGAGCGGTACACATGTCTACAAAAAGCTATGTGATTCGTCTACCTAACCACGATAAACGGCAGTTCCTGATGAATAATATATCCCTCTCCAGTTACTGGAGGACAGGGGTTACGACAGGCCACTTCTCTTCCAATTTATCATCGCTGGAAGAAATTGCATCCATCTATCGCCATCAATTATGATAAATGACCAACGGATATCGTACAGAAATCACAGAGTCCCATTGTTCTTTGATAGTTTATAGCATCCCACAAATGACAGTTCTAGCCTTTTCTCGCTAATCATCGGCAAATCATAGACAAATCCTTTTTTAATCCTCTGATAAATGCCCGTTTGTCGGAACTGTCAAGTACATGGCTTACTTTTAAACATCGAGTTAAATCCGTAATTAGACGATTCTAGTCTAAATCTTGCAACAGACTTTGTTTGGTTGCCGACAAAGTTGTTTTTCATAAAGCTAGTTAAAGGGAAACGTACATTGTAAAACTCCCCAAATGGCTTGACATTATTGACCTCATTCGCATGTGACCCTGTCTTGGGCGTCTTCGGAAAACCCACCGCCTTTTTTAGCGGCTGAAAACAAAAGGATTTGTATATATAATTATCCGTTGGTCAACGTATGTGAAGTTAGAATTGCGGCTTTAGAACTGATCCCTTCGAATGGTGAACTGCGGACCGAATTCTAACTTCACAGACGCCGCTGGTCAGTCGTTTTCCCGGGCCAAGGCGGAATGAGAAAGGCTCGTCATCCATATTTTGGCTCTAGCAATAGGGAGGTATCTAAGATTGCGACCACTTAACTCACTGTCTGAAAAAGAACTTTGCCAGCAGCCAAGCAAAGTCTGTATGAGGATTTAGAATTATAGACCGTGCTTATCTCGAGGCTTTTAATTGGATGTTTTGACAATCGCCGAGAAACGGGCATACTTTTATCAGAGGATACAAACAAGGAATTTGTATATATAACAGCTGATTAGCTAGAACACATTGGCGTTATTTAAAAAGTCAAATACACATTCCAATAAGCAAAAGATCGGTCCTGCCTTGGCATTGGTGGAAAATGTGTTCTCTAGCCGCTAATCGTGAACTTGACATTTCCACTAAAACTATTCCGATCTTCTTCTTATAGACCTAATAGGTTGAGTTGAAGTACTCTCTATATCTATATGGTCTACAATGTATTATTAATATATTCTTTAATATCGACAACTTATCTGTTAAAAGTTCCAACGCTAGCCGATATCTAATTCCTAATTATAGTAATATTATAAATGAATATGAAAAAATAATCCTTACATATCATACGAGGGTTATATAACATTCAGCACGAATGGGAATTGTAATTACAACATAATCTTGCTGCTATAGATAAAAGTAATATTGATATCAGATATTTTATGATTGTTTGTCGGCCTCCATCGGGACTCGGGCTCGAGTTTCAGGTTAGCAAGATCAGCGCTGTAACCGATTAAGCTACAGAGTCAGAGTTTCACATTAAATCGGCCACGAATTGTCACCAAGTCCAGACTGTGAGCCTGGTCCTTGAATGATTTTTTGCGTGTGTCTTTTAGAAAGTGAATATACACAGTATTTTCGTTATTTTGGGATAACCCTTTCTTTGTTCGAACAAATTCTAGATTATAAATATTTACAGGTTGAAATACGTACTGCCGAGATGTTTGGAAATCTAACCCACGACAGTCAGAGTTAGGCACCGAATCGCCGGTTGACTGAGTGGTCTCGGTGGCCGGTATTTATCCTGCTGGTAATTCGGTGCCTAACTGACAGCCGTGGGTTCGATTCCTGGAATGGGTTTAACCTGTAAACATTTCTGAACAAGAATCAGTTCAAACTAAGAAAGCGTTGTTCCAAAATAACGAAAATACTGTTTTGCAAATATTGTCGGCAGTTGTTTATACACTATGGATTACTAAAATGGCTAACCTGAGATATTTCTTAAGGTTTATTTTGCTAAGCCCCTAACAGCCTTATTAGTTAAAAACTCCCTAACCCAATCCACCATATTAATGATTTGCTTACTTTAATGTAAAGCAAAGCGCATTAATTACCCGTATTTTGTTATTATCGATATACGAGTCTTGGATCTATCAAAACTGACAGGTGGGGCCTATCTGCTCGGCGAACAAGAATGCGCGTTTGATCCGAGAATTGAGCAAACATTGAGCATAACACAAGGGCAAATTCAACAACGGATAGATTTTAATTGTAGGGAAAGGCAATTTTGCTTGCCTCCACAAGGATGCGACCTCGGATGTATTTTGTATTCGGACCTTTACTTTGTTTCATGTCGCGTGATTATTTTTTAGTTTATTTTTTGTATTTCATCACCCTAATTGAACTAATCTTAAGCTTTAATGTTCTAAAATTTTAGTCAGTACTGTACCCAAGTGAAAGCTCAGTCTGCTTTCA
>JAVFBW010144909.1:0-12648 GCA_034783835.1 Mopalia ciliata | reverse complement strand
CTATCGCGCCGCGCCGCACCGCACAAGTGTGAACAGTACATCGCATATGACATCGCTTGGAGATTCTTCATCGCGCCACAGGTGTGAATGCACCTTAAAGGTACGTTTACACCTGCGGCGCGGTGCGTTGTCGTGCGGTACGGTTATAACCGCGCTTGGATTCTTCAAGCTTAAGTCAATCAGCTGTTCAGACCTGCGTGCCGTGCGATGCGGCGCTTGGCGGCACAACGCGACGAGCGATTGTCACCGCGCCGAACTCTTCCGCCTCGAATCGCTTGACGTCATTTACTTTGACCTAAATTGCAGTTTTCAATCTGAGACGAGGTATAGTGTTGTGAATGTTACGTAACAATCGGTTGAAGAGCATGGTAAAGTTATGTCAGAAATCTACCTATCGCGCCCGCCACACCGCACAAGTGTGAACAGTACATCGCATATGACATCGCTTGGAGATTCTTCATCCCGTTGCACCGCGTCGCAGGTGTGAACCCAACTTAAGGTACGTTCACACCTGCGGCGCGGTGCGGTGTGGTGTGGTGCGGTTATAACCGCACTGGGATTCTTCAAGCCTAAGTCAATCAGCTGTTCACACCTGCGGTGCGGTGCGTTGCGGCGTGTGGCGGCACCACGCGACGGGCGATTGTCACCGCGCCCGAACTCTTCTGCAGTATTTTTCCGCGTCGAATCGCTTGCCGCGTGGTGATTTTGGTCGGGAAAATCCTGGGTGACGTCATTTACTTTGACCTGAATTGCAGTTTTGAATCTGAGACGAGGTATGGTGTTGTAAATGTTACGTAGCAATCAGTCCTTATAGGAAACTGATTTCAGGGTGGTTTGCGCCACCACACATACAATGGCAATTAGCTATGGAGTAATTATGAGCTAACCGGTTGAAGAGCATGGTACCTAAATGTCGACATTGCCTCAGATTTTGCTAGCTCACGGTAAACTAGTACATGTTCAACGTCATTTCTGGAAAGTAATTTCAGAAATCTACCTATCGCGCGGCGCCGCACCGCACAAGTGTGCACAGTACATCGCATATGACATCGCTGGGAGATTCTTCCTCGCGCCGCACCGCGCCGCACAGCGCCGCAAGTGTGAACGCAACTTTAGACGGCTGCCGGGCGAATTTGGTGTTTTCGTTTAGTAGTTCATTCTAGACCTTGATCTAAATCATAACTGTAAAGCTGTCTGACTGTTTGGGACTTAGATCGGTGCAGACATATAGCCTCTTGAGACCAGGGCCTACAAGACAATGTAAAAAATACTTTAAAATCCATACCCTGCTGTATCTAAATAAGCACAAGATAAGTAACCTTATGAGTTATATTATTTAAGAATATCTTAGCAAAAATCTTTCCAACCTGGACTTGATTCCATAGATGAGCGGCCTGAGAGGTGGACTGACTAACCAATGAGCATCCGGCACCCAGAATCATTTGAATAGTGATGTCATCGCGGTAAAAATTCCTAAACATGACGTCTGCGCCCAATCCTGCGTCACACTGAAAGAAAATACATTTTATTTAAAACTCTTGGAGTTAGTGTGCCAATATGTTTTCCAAAGAGATGATCGACTTTGTTGTTTTGTGGAGGAGGGACAGTGCATGATATAATATCTGAATAGTTAACCGGTATTATTTGGATAGGACTGAACTGTTTGCCTTCACTTGAAGTCATCTTCAAACAGTCCACACTGGTCCATACTAGTGAGCTGATAACAATAATACATGAATAAAACATGGATTAGTAGTGTTTACTCAAATGACGGACCACATGGACCCGGTTTCTAATCAAACAGCATTTGAAACATAGAGGAACATATTTAGAACAGTTAATGAAGAGACAAACAATCATGCTGAAAATAACAAGAATCAATAACTATGCATCTTGTAATAACAGAGAAAATGTAGTTGAAGGCATTCACATATATCAGCTATATCTGCTGAACTTAATAAGGGCTAACCACAATATTGTACACGATTAGAATCAAAGAAATCGGCCAATGCAGTGCAATTATGTAAAACGTTAAATACATTCGTTGTTGATTTTCAATGTAATATCTTATTGTAACTTTCCATTAGATCTAAAGTTTAAAAAACATAAAAATTAGTATTATCTTTATTATTTACGTTATATATTTAGTTTGTTGGAATCGATTATCATTAAAGTCCACTTTTAGGTTAAATTATAATTCAGTTACAAAAACTGACGATTAAATAACGAAAGCGACTGTATGCTTAAGTCAATAATTCACACCAAGACACAACGTTGAAATAAAAGGAATATTTAGAATATCAAAACACACAGGTGTTTACTGGGCGATCTCCGCACTAAGACTGCCAGCTAAATTGCTTGACCAGCTGGTCATAACAATCATGATCAAAAAGAAGCGGCATAATTCTTACCATAACCTTCTAATTAATAACTTCCACACAACCTAACGGTGTGAACTAATCTTCTGTTTTACCGGAAGTTGCGTCATAATTCACAAACTTTAAACGTTGGTTAATGGGTGTATTTTTATGGTGAAGAAATAAGTTTTCCTGCCTCCACCCGGATTTGAACTGGGATCTCTGGTGAAAATACTATTGTATAAACATCATTCAGAGAAAGCTTTAACTACCCTTTCTAACGAATTTCGTACGTTTTTCAGGCTGCTTCTGAAACAGTTTAATTACATTTCAGTGGAGTGCTTCCTTTTTATTTCACGTTCAGCATACGTTGGTATGCTATTATTAATTGTCTCTTATACACTAGTATCATTGGAGTGCCTAAGTCCGTTTGAAATGATAGGCAAATCATTTAAATACATATTCTACCATAATATTTCTCTAACTCTATATGGACAATAAATGTAATAGTTTAATTTATAACTTAAATAAAATAATTATTTAATAGCATTTAACATTGAGCTGAAAACATTATTTGTTGTTTATAAAAATGGAAAAATGAAGTCAGACAATCATCACAGCTTCTATGAGTTATAATGTCTGCTTAAGATATACTCAGTCAAAAAAGAAACTTCACACTCGTTTAGATGTCGATAAATTGAACATACAAGAAAAGTTGTTTTAAATAATGATTGAATTCAACTGGTACTTTTTAAGGACGGTGTGCCATACAAATCATGTTCATAATGTAGGCAGTTCCACCGGAAATGCTACGGAAATGTAAGAAAAATTGTAAGTTACAACTTGATGAAAGCATGTCAATAGCGCGTATGCCCTCCATGAGCGTTCAAAACTGCGACGCAACGTCTCCTCAGATTGAATGATGCGTCTGAAAACAGCTTGGGGTGCGTACTTGAACGACTATCAGTCGGGAACGGGCAGGACCATTAAAGGCACCCCAAACCATAACACTACCTCCCCCAAAATGGTTTACTTCCTGCACACAACACTGGCCGTTCCGTTCACCACGTCTCCTCCAAACTCTAACTCTCCCATCAGCGAAGTGCAAAGTGAATCTGGAATTGTCACAATTCCAATCACGCCGAGTCCATCTCAGATGCCGTTGTGCCCAGAGAAGCTGTTGGCGTAGGTGTAACTGGGTTAAAATTGGTCCATGATATGACCGGCGTGCATGGAGACGAGCAGTGCGCAGACGATTACGTATGGTTTGGGCAGTCACACGACTTCTAAACAGTTCATTGCGAGTGGACGTTGCAGTGGGAAATCGATTACGCAAATCACGTAAGACTATTTCCCGGACTTCTGCATGTGTCGTCAGTTTGTTGGAGACGTGTCCGAAGATCATGGATAGTCCGTCGACTACATCCCATAACCCTTGCAATGTCAGTGACCGACGTTCCTGTATTCAGCATGCCAATGGCACGTTCACGCTGAAGGTTCGACAGACGTGGCTTTGAAAATAAACGGATAATTTACTTGCTGTCCCGAGATGTCACTCTACTGTGCTAACGTTGGATCAATTGCGCGTGCCTCATAAGGTCACGTGACTACTAACACAATGAAACATGCTTTATCCTTGATGTATGCTCGCACGAACTGCATGCTTGTGCACATAGGAATTGCTGTGTGTCATGATGTCTTTGACAACGCATTTACCTCTAATATTAATAATAATATCTCTTAGGTTTCAAGAAAATATTTAGAAAATTATCAGTGTGAAGTTTATTTTTTGACTGAGCATACTTGAAATCCTTTTAAAAGAATTTGTTTAAAGAGCATAGATGACATTTAGAACAAGGTTTCCTTATATGTATATTCCTGTCTACAAAGAAATAGTTTTAACGCCTTGCATAACACCTTCTGGATAGGTTCTTTAAAGTTTTGTTAGCCAGTATGGCCTTGCGTCATAAAGAATGGACGTCGCGTCATAGTAGAAATGCATTGTTACGTAACTTCAGGTAATTGGCTGTTAACTTGACTGATCTTTAATCAACAGGCCGCTGATGTATTATTTTATCTCTTTCACTCTTCATATCAGCCCAATATTGATCCGTATTGCCAAACTTTACAACTCATTTTCCACTTAATAACATGCCACAATGTATAAACATGAGGTGTACATTGATCATAACATAGTATTTACGTCAAGAGGGTTACGGTGAGAAAATAGAAGATTTGCATAAATATCGTTAGTAACGTTACACATTACATGGCTTTGCTCTTACGGCACAGTCTATTTTGATTGATTTTTTTGACAATATTTCACAATAAAAGCTTTAATGTTTAGAATATCAACGCTAACACTTGAAAAGCGGAGAAAATAAAACAAGCCGTGCTATATAATACTAGCGAGTTACACAGTTCTACAAAGTTCTATTCATCAAGATCCTTAACGGTGACACGAATGTGTTGCTTTGACGTCTATGTTTTTAAATAGATCGATAAGTTTGCTAGTTGTTAGAGGCTTCGGTCCGGCATTTGTATTCTGTGCCATCCCTGCATGAAAGTAACTTACAATTCCTAACAACGGTACAATTCCCTCGATTAGACTATGGGCTAAATAAAACTAATTGTGAAGGACACATTGTCAAATTTGGTATATACATAACAAAAACAACGATAAATATAACAATAATGTACCATACTAGTATGTTTTGACATGCGGATAATAGTTATTTTATTGAGTTTTAAAACGTTCGACTAAAATGCTGTTTTCATGATGAAGATATCCATCAGATACGAAATCAAGCGCAAACTAACATAGACCTGATTAAGATACATTTTATGAAAGACAGCTATTACCTTGGTTTTAGAAAACATGATCTGTGTTTCTTGTTTGTTTGGGTTTTTTTTTTGTCCGGATATAGCAATAGGGATGCGTCTTGATTGATTATGAAATCCGCTGTCAGAGACTTGTTTTCGTTAAAGCAACCAGCTCTGTGACTCGCCGTTTGTACACAGGGATTAATAATTTTAAGCAAACATGACATGCGTTTTCTTTTTTGTGTGCATAAAGCACTTAGTATGTGTCTTGATGAATATAAAATCTACTGTCAGGGTTTTTGTCAAAACAGCCGATATCTGCGACCTTTCTTTGTTTGGACATAACACAGGGACAATTAAAAAAAAAACTCATTCAGCGAATAGTCTTGGTCCAAGCCAACATGGTTTGGGTTTTCTTTTGCTAACACTAAATCAGTATTGACCTTTTAAATTCGATATCAGCGAATAATCTTGGTTTAAGCAACAAAGATCTGTGTTTTTATTTTTTCCCCGTTTTCTTCAAAAGACTGAACTGACAGCATTGTGACAAAGACAGGCATAAATACATTTTGTATCGATTTGATTTCTTTGTCATACCAAGGAGTTACTCCTATTAACCTACATGTACTGTTCACCATTATGATATCTCGTTCGGCTACGACTGTAACACCAGCGAGCAATCATCAGCTTTAACGGTAAACAGTGAAACGTCAGTGTTTACTACAATAGCAACCGCGATAGCTAATAAATATTTCCTGACGAACAACAAAAGAAAAATGAAAATTGTATTTTTTTAAATTTTATAATAATCCGCCTTTCATTAATATATGAAAAACAACATTGTGTATTGTCTGACGACCGCGAAAGAAAAGCTGTCAGACGCTTGAAAAAATACAGTGACATGTACTTTCAATGTACTAAAATGTTATGAGCGACCATAGTATTTGTATAACAGAAAATTCAGCATATATTTGTGCTACCCACTGTACAAACTGTATATGTCCTAATGGAAATTTCATCCGAGCAATTAGCACAATCCAATAATTCTTTAGCAAGCAATTGATTTGCCCATTTATGATTTATTTATCTTATAGTACCAGACTAGAGAACCGCAAATAGCTACAAAATGTCCCATCACAGAGACGTATAGTCAGATACTGCATTCATAACGTAAAGGGCGTAAATAAGAATATGGGATATATGCATATATTTTTTTAGCCTGGAGAGAACGAATTCTAGTAGGGTTTTTTTAATAGTTTGATTGTAGTTTTGCAGCCTTTAAGTAGTGTTATATAACATAGCGGCCTATAAATTAAAACAAAATATTTACAGAAAAAATTATTGTAGAAAGTTTAAAATAAAATGTTTTTGAAACTATCATAATCTTGTGCTTGGGTATGTATGCGTGTGTGCGCGTGGGCTTGTGTATTCGTTTTGTAAGAAGAAAACAACAAAATCAAGTTCTACAATTTCCGAAATTGCTCAAATCAAAATATACCTTTTTATACATTTCTCTTCCTTATTGGTCAGTATTTGTGATCATTGAAGTAAGTCAGCAAGCCAAGCATGTATAGTATATAGATACACACCAGTGGCTATGTGTTTTAACATATTAAATGTGATATATAGTAGCATTACACAGTCCCTATGTATATTGGTCTTGTTATGTTTACCCGTTTGATGTATGAATTCCAAAACTAAATCAGGGAAGTAAACATGTTAATATATGTCCAGATATTTTGTTTCCCAATAGAACCGATGTTTACCATTAATAATGTACTGAAATAGATATAGTTATGCAGACAATGCTTTATATTTTATTCCCTCGATAAATATAAATATGACGGTTTAAAATAATCCAAAAAGAATATTTGTATACGTATAAGTCCCAAATTATTCGCCATTATTTGAGCTTATATGAGCTTGTCGATTCGCTGACATTTGATACTGTCTGTTATATCATTATTTGGTTACTTATATATACTCTGCGAATATAGAGTCTGTAATGAATAATGTGTTCGTCTTTATTTTAGTATTATTCCTTGATGAATAATTTACAGTACATGTGCATGAGTGGGGAACACTGCATACTTTTTATCTTAAATCTATATAACCACACGAATAAAGGCAGCGCAGATGAAATTCAATTATTCTCGTCTTGTTGTGGTTTACCGAGCATGAATTAGTATTCAATATATTGTCTTAATGTTACTTGTACTGCTATGGGCAGGTCATCAATAGCTTTAATGCGCCAAAAAGTTTTATAATTTGAATTGTTAAATAATGACTCAAAGAGTGTCAACCGATTAACTGTAATGAATTCTGTTTACTTTCAAATATTTGGTTTGTAAACAATTATTAATTAGATGTGAAAAGTAAGCACCATCTTACTGCATGTAATCAAGAAGTTATAAATGAGGTCAATACCTGACATTGCAGAGTGATTAATAAATCAGTGCTCTATTTACATGTCAGTTGAGATTTGATCAATAAAACAAACAAATAGCTATTCATATTGACGAGTGCACATGTTTGCTACAAAGCTCAAACGAAAGTACAAATTGCATGTATTGTGCAAGCATATACTTTGGAAGGAATTGTCACGGACAAACATAAAGCAGTTTGGAAAGATGTCATAAAAAGACACAGACGTTTCGTTGAATGTATCTAAGATCATTTAAGCTATTCAATATCGGAGCTAACTGAACTTTCGTGTTTTTGGATATCAGTAACAAGCATCGATTACATATTTCAGCCGCTTATTGTTTCTATTGTTATTAAATTAATCAGTACACATAGTTAAGAGGTTAAAGTGTAACCCCCTGACAAATGTGTAGCTGTTATAATTAGTGGCTTACACACTTGTATTCAATGTTGAATGGATCCTAGAGTTTGTGGAAGGTTATTATATTCATTTGCCTATACCTCGAATAAACAAAACTTAGTTGCCATGATTTAGCCGACGCAAAATATAGACGGTATCTAGGCATTCAAACACGCCCAAAACATTTACATTTGAATCCATATGACAATAAAGGTGACAATTTAGAGAGCATTTCGGGAAGATCTCTTACGTTTATTTTACATTGAATGAAACTAAACCTGTGTTCAGTATGATGTCCAATTTATACGATAACTTACAAGCTCAATAGACGATACACACATGCTTCATGTTTATTTTTAAACTGGGATGTAACATTTTTAAAGCAAATATCTAGCTTACATACCTTTGTGTCATTCCAAACCATGTTGAGAGTGTAGCCCTGTAATATATCGTCTCGTTCGTTGATGTGCATGATAGCCAGTTCTGCCGCCTCTAGTGCCATCCTACCGCCTCGCCAAGCCCCTTCCATCGGGAACAGGCCGTAGATGTAAATATCATGACCCAGTCCACAGCAACATCTCATCATCAAAGTCAATACTGATAAAGTCCATTTACTGACGGATTCCATTTACTAGTAATGACACAAGCGTTATCGAGCAGAATTGGTGGCGAATAGTTCCCGCGTCTGATAACCTGGATTTGTCATCGACCAAGACCATGTGCGTTCTTAAAAAGGCACTCGCCTTGCATAAATTGTGCTTCGATCTGACGTCCAACCACATTTAAGAGTAAAGAAACGTCTTGAATGTTTGATTCGTCGAATCAGTTCAAATCAGCCAATACAGCAGTATATTGGTTTGTGTGGTATACGGCAACCGTGGCGATTGATCGAACCCATAGGGTGAACAACAATACTATATCATAATTGATATTTTAGCCCTTATCCTAGACTATTCATTATCACATTTATCGGAGGCGACTGTTCGATAATGCAACAACATGTTATTACTTACCATGTAGTTTCATTCAAGCTTTATAATTTGTTAGGTAATAATTATCGCTATATTGTAACACCTTGCTAAATTACGGTTATACAGACTAACAATATACTAAACTGTGTCAGAAAAACGCAAGAAATAGACAAAGGTACCCATCCACAATCTGTGCAACATATAGTATTTTCACTAGTAAAAATTAAACTCCTGATTGTACGTTATCAAGAGGCGACGTCATATTTTTACGGATGCTGGTGATTTTAAAAATGTTAAGAATCGAGTGACATTCATCCTATAACACAGGTGCCTGTTGGAGAAGCTCTCATTATGCCTTTGTGTGGGCGTGGCCAGGTCAGAGTTTTAGAGTGAAAGAAAAATATTTCTAAAAGCAGTATTTTTTTTTATAGTTTCTTAACAAAAAATCCGGATTAAAATAAATTAAGCGGGAAAAAGGACCCCAAACAACTTGATTATGGAAAACAAATTCCCACTCTCGCGATGGAAATTTTCATCCCAAAGTAAAATTCTGTGGGAACATTTTTGTGTCCTCACTGGGTGATCTCTCTGGTTCGATGAGAGAATTAACGCTTCCAGAATTACTAATTAACTAATCCGAGAACACATCTGACCTTAAGCATACGACGCAAAAAAGTCTTACGGTCTACGGTCAAGACGAAATCATGCTTCGGAAATATTGTATTCTTTGTCATCGGGACGCTTCCTGTTTAATGAAGTTCGCGCCCAGATACACAGTACAACAGGATGTCGTTTCTCTCGATAATTACCCGAGTATTCGATTTTTAGGATATCGGAAACTAATGTGGTTTTAGGTTCTAAAAACTGTGGGATTTCTTGTGGTATAGAAAACGTGAGTTATTATTTGTGTTTGGACGTAAATGACTGATGGAGGTAATTTATTATCAAATGGAAATTCTCCATGTGCAAATGGGGACCCACTGGCCTCCATATGACGAGTTGTTAGCCCCTGCGTAAATCAAGCATAACAATATCAACAGTTTTAAACACTTGAAACGGAAGTATCACAAATAAATTACCGGAATTCAAGCCCATTTCTTTGCCGGTGTCAGTGTTACTACACAGACTATTTTAATCTTGATTTACTGTTGGAAAATCAATATATCGAAGAAAATCACATCAGCGGCATGGCTGGTTTAAGACATATAGCTGGTGGTGTAGTAGTAACAAAGATGAAAAACATTATGTTAATCCATACAGATAGATATTTTAAAAATGAAAACATAACTTAATGACGTAAACAATGGTGAATAAGTCAGTGTGCAATCCCCGTAGGGCTACGTGTCACAAGCGACCCCTAGCTGGAAGATATGAATGATCGTTATTAGTGTGCAATGAAAAATTAATGTTGGTTATAATTTAATACAATACTGTAAAACACCACAACATACCACGCATGAAAGAGGTGTTTCCGTATAGACTTATTGTTTTGTTAAAGTTTAGTCACCCGGTGTAAATTTAAAAGGAGAGGTTAAATGCTACATATTACTTTAAAAGTAGTTTAATAAACAAGGTCAAATCCATAGTGAAATTAACAAGGTAAAGTTAGTCGAACATGTCAGAGCAAATAAGGTGATACCTTAAATATAACAGAACAGCAACAAAATTCCCACGTTCAGTCCCTTTTAAATTGTCAATCAACAATAAATTAAGCGGGAAAAAGGACCCCAAATCAGGCATATGAAAATTGTTAGTCAAAAATAGTTCTTCTTAAAGATACAGATACAGAGTGTGATAATCTAATTGGGAAACATATTAACAAATTTAATCTTGTAAAGTAGCCAAAACTGATTTCATTTTAACATTTTTATACAGCATTGATAAATCATGGTATTATTTCGTTCAGGCGTAGAAATATTGCACAGAGTGCCAGTCCAATTCTTAGATTGGAAAGATGCAGCCGATAGGGAAATTTGACATGAAATTTTAGTTCATAGCTGATAATAATAATGAATAAAATATTACACAGTTAAGTTTTAATACCATAAATATTGCTCTTGTGAACTGTGGAAAGAAAAATCCTCGAAGCTTCAGCGGGTTATCTCTTTCAACAATTCATTCGAATATTCTATTTATTCATTGCCGGTGGATAGAAAAAATCGTAAATTATTACTAACGTTTCAAAAATTTGATATTTGCGGGTCACATTTGATATCCTCAATATATACTCCTAGTTTCCCAAGAATATGCACTAGAAAAGAAAGCGTGTGTAGTGATCAATTTAATACACTTTCGTTCATTATGGCGTTCATCACATCTGTCTATGTCGGCAAAAGATGACTGATTGGATGTTATAAGTCTAGCACGTGCTTCTTTTTACTTTTTCTTTGTAAAATATAGATACTTAAATGACCCTGTCGTGATATTTCGATTAGAAATTCTCCATTAAGAATCAGGAATATCAGTATGACATTTTCGAATAAATGGATCTTGCGAAAGAAGCTTATGCATGTCTTAAAAGGGGATCGAAAAATAAAGTGCATAAAATAAACTGATCAACTCGCCCTCAACTAAAAACAGGGTATGGACATGTATTTAAGTATAATACAAAATAAAGAACAGCTTATTAGCAAAGAAAACATTTTAAAGGCAAAAGGGTGAAAATATCGTCTGGATGTCGCACACGTAATGCTGGAATCGCCATATGTATATATGATTCACAACAATCGTCGGCAAGCACATTGTCTCTTTTTGCATTTCAACTGTCAATTTTATAACATCATGGTTGACATCATGCGCAGACGCCATGTGTGATTCTAATAGAAGCTGGTTAATCCTAGGGGGTGGCAAGGGAGGGGATGGGGTCTCTATCAAAGTTCCCTTTTGAATGCCAGGTTATTTTTAAACCATGAAAAGATTATCGTCGATAAATTATCTAACTTCAATTACTGATATAAATTATTTTGACAGCTACTCATTTAGTGCATGATTGCATTATTTATTTATGTACTTAGCTTGTCATATGCCTGTTCATGTATTTCCTTATGCGATCGTTCTTTCCTTCATGGGTGCTTTCAGTTATTTATTTATTTACGAGCTGTTTATTTATTTATTTATTTATTTATTATTGTTTTTATTTTGTTTTTACGGTTTATCTGAAATCCGGAGTAATTAGCAGATTCGAGAAAGCTGTACTTAAGAATATTATGATAATGTGGACATTTCTAATAAAACCATACCTATCTGATCAATGCATTCACAATGTTTGGAAAGATCTCGCTTCAGGCAATAATTACTTTGAGCAGTCAGTGAGCACATGTAGTATTATTACAGAAGACGCGAGTTTTCACTCTTAGAGATAGTGATCTTCAACAAAAAATCTCTAGGGATATAGTTTGATGGATTCGGATGATTAGTTTGCAGTCACTCGGTACCAAAGAGCGATCAAACGGGCAGATAAAGTTGCATTAGGTATATTAAGGTTATCGGCTTTGTTTTTAAACATATGTTGTTCGATTTTTTTTTATAGTAACATCATATATATTTAGAAAGCAGAGGATTTCAAGATTCTAAATATAATGTCATATTATGAGTCTTTTTATTTTATAATGACAAAAATAAAGGAAAACGTCAAATATTTTTTTAAAACAGACCCTTGTTTGTAACTTTTATT